>JBBPJT010000145.1:0-46286 GCA_038088895.1 Xerocomus potaroensis | reverse complement strand
ATACTTAGATAGTATATAAAGCCCAAGGAACTTGACCAGGGAACTCCCCAGTCAAGTTCTCTTGGTGTTCTCCCTCTGGTAGGAGGCCCTAGCAAGATAGACTCAGTCCCACATATCCCCCTTTCTCATATTCTCACTCATACTTTGGCCCCCTCTCCATAGATTTCCATCATTAGGCTTATCTAGGCCTAGTGTAGAAGTCAGAGGTGTTTCAGTATCGATCTTAATGGCAGGACCATAGAGATGGAGGGATAGTCACATAGATTTTTCCATTGTTCCAGTCTTATGTACAGTCGCTATAGTATTAGGAAGAGAGGCGATTGATAATCCTTTCTTCCTGGCTAAAAATCCTTTCCTTTTGCTTTCACCAATTTAGTCCACACTACTTCTTCAACTTCCTCATTATCAGTATAACACACTTCCAATACTGTGTGAATCTGTTCCACCATGGTCCCTTGTTCAGCTAGATGAGTGATGTAATGATCAAGCTTGGTTGGGGTAGGAGTGGTGGTGGTTACTATGGTTCAGACCAGGAGATGACATGTAGTGGTAGAGGGTCCTGCTTGATTTGCTAATATGGATGGGGTAGAGAAGGGAGGTTGACGGAAGGGGTTGTTGTTACGAGGGGGAGGTTGTGTTTCGCCACCTCTTCGATGTACACTAGCTTTGCAACTGATCCTGTGACAAACGAAGCACCAGTTCTCCCTAAGATGTTTTGCACGATTTGCAGGGGTAAGAGTTACTGCATCTATGTCCATTGCATTAGGATCTTGTCTTCCTCCACTATTGTTGGTCCACTGCAGGGTTCCTCCAGAGTGAAGGGCCCTGATTTGTTGTTGTTGGGCATGGAATTTAGATGCAGCTTTAGCCCATTCTTCGAGACTCGTGGGGAGCTCCGCTGTTACACGAGACGTAGCAGAAGTGAAGCGACTTGGGACAACGTGGGGAATTCCTAGTCAACTTCGGATTGACCTTAGGAATGACTCAGAAACTAGGAAGCTACGTGTGATTGCATAGAACTAGCTTGCGTTACTAGTACATGTCGTTGCATAGTTATACTAGTCCCAACGGCGAACAGACCAAGCTGTGCGGAAGCTAAATGAGGAACGTTGGGGTAGGGCTAAGGGTATAGTGTGGAAAAGATGGGGACACAAGGCAGTCAACGGATGACTAAGCCTAGAAGTGAAATAACGTCCGACCGAGCAAGAAAAGACGTAAAGGAAGAAGGGACGACGTAAAGGAAAGGGACCGGAAAATAACGTACAACTGTAACATCCGCCATCAACAATATCATTTGGCTGATCTGCGGGTCTAACCCTCCTACAAAGGTGTTGATGAGGGTATTCTGATTGGTTATTCTGCTGCAAGCAGCATGGAGTTGAAAATCTGTAAGATAGATCTAGAATCCTGTGTCACGATCTCATAGGTTTTGTTTTGTCGCCAACAACTTTCAGCAAGCTTCCTTCTTGAAATTGTAAGGGTAAAATGTCTTGCTAAAATCCTTCATTAACAAGTCATAGGTCTTATCTTCGTCTCAGATAGTCTTGTGGGAATACAGGTACTGATCAAGGAGCACACGACTAAAAATAAACTCAGTCGTGCACGTGATGCAATGGACTAAATGTATTCACCTAAAGATAAACTACATATGAGTAAGCATTAAGTAAATATGAATGAAAGATAATCAACTCACCTCAGTTGTGCACATGATGCAATGGACTGAGGTGTTCTAGTATGAACTAAAGTCTCTTATATACTAGAGTAGCTAAATCATGTGCTAAATACCTGGGTATTCGAGTACCCAGAATCGCACTGGTATATGATGGAATGCACATACGCAAGAATGCTACGAACATAGCCCATACGATATGACGTTGATGCACTGGGGTGGTGCTCTTGTCTGCACGCTCTCCAGTAATAACGTCGCTCTGGTGCTGGTCATGACTACACACACACTTGGATTTCCAACAAGTCTCATCTCCAAGAATATGATACCATTTTTCAGTGAAGGATCTCCCTTGTCCTTTTGTCAGTTTGCTTAGCATGACCAATATCTTTGGTCTATCGTAGATATAGTGCTGTGGGTTTAATGAAAAATAGGCCACCATAGCTAGGCTCCATCGAATAGCATCATCAGTGTCACCAGAGAAATCAGCGGGCAATCCTGCTTTGGATTTGGCTGAAAGTGGTCCTTGTGGAGCAGCAATAGGAGGAGGAGGGGTGGCAGGGGCAGTGGGGTTGTTCATGGTAGGAAGTGGGGGATGGGGGTTTAGGGGAGTATCTTCAGCAGAGGAGTATTGCTGTAAGGACAACTCGTCTTCTTTGGATGAAGACTCAGAAGGAGGGGGAGGTGCAAAGAATCTTCGAGGGGGAATGGCTGAAGCAATGCTAGTGAGAAGCTAGTGAGAAGCTAGTTCTTTGTTACACATTTTACGTAGTTGTACAAGGAAAATGAAAAGGATCCCTTAGTCGAAGTTATCAACCTTAAGGGAGGACTCTGGAGGCTAGGGAACTACGTATGATTGTATAGAACTAGCTTGTCGTACTATTACATATCACAGAGTATATATACTACTCCCTACAGCAAACAGACCAAGCTATGCTATGCTAAACGAGGAACGTTTGGGGTGGGGCTAAGGGTTAAGCATGTGAACAATGGGGACATGAGGCAGTCAATGAATGACTAAGCCTAGAAAAGAAAAAGTGTCTAAGTAAAACAGGAGATACGGAGGAAAATCGTAACACATTGCCCTAGCTTCCCTTAGTCTATCTTCTGTCTTTTCCTAGTGTTTCATTATAATTTCCCCCTTGACTACACTCATCCAATCCAATACATCTATTCCCTTGTTCCTCAACCACAGGACTCTAAGCACTGCTATCTCACAGATTCCCTTATAACTGCACTTATGTTATGATATCAGTTCTGAATCCACCATTTTCCCCTAGTGTTAGAGTTCATTCATGAAGACATCATCGTCTCTCCCTTCACCCCTGTCAATAGATCTCTCCATCTGACTAGTCACCTATACTAGTGTCAGACCGTTATGCTAGACCCCCCTGGTATCGGATGGTTATCCAATACCAGTTATGTTGCCACTTGTCATCAGATCACGATCCAATGGCTAATACCCATCTTGATATCAGATCGTCATCTGATATCCGTTATGCTTATGCATCAGTGCATGTTGCCTGACATGGACTTTCTTCTTGATCAGGTGTACCCTTGACCCTGATCTTAGATCATAGTATTTTCCCACACAGCGAGTAGATGCCGTGCTTCTATTGTCCTCGTGGCTTACTTCTTATCCCCTACGAGGTGTGCTTCTTGCTTCTAGGGTTTAGGGCTTACCCTTAGGGCTTAGGGTATTGCCATATGTAGCGCATTAGGTAACATTGTTGAGAATATGGTATTCTATTTCATCTTCAGATTACATAACCATATTCTAGAAGCAATCTATGATTAGTCATTTGGTCTTACACATAGATCATTGCTGACACTATTCATATTATAGGGTCATTACTCATCATAGATAAGCTCCCTTTTTGCTATTGGTTAAGATAAGAGTTCTTTACGCTATTGGCTCTATTCTTACTACGCTTACACATCATAGTTCTAAGACCTTCCATGGTCTTCTTTACCCTTACTATAGTTAGTAGGAGATCACTACAGATACAAACATATCCTGTAGTATATAAGACTGGGGAAAGTTGCTCAGTCTTTAGATAATTCAGTCACTTCTCTGAACTCTCAGTTGAGCCCACTAGCTCCTAAATCACTCTCATAACTTTCGCATCTTTACCTTGCCTCAAGCATCTAGTATCAGTGAGTTTCTCCACTGATCTCTCGCATCCCTTGCCCTGCTACCAATTGGAACTCCATTGGTTCCAATAAACATGGTCTGTGTGTGATCCTAGTAGGTATATATAGGGTAGTACTTAGTCCAGCTGAACCCTAAGTTCAGCTTTAACTTTGGTCTCTTGCTTGTACCTTGCCTAGCATAGGTATTATTATCTCAATCCATGACTTTCCCTTGTCATTCCCCATGTGTCTGATTCCAGCAAGAATGCTCTTCAAGACCTTGGGTGGATTTTGGTGTAGAAAGATAGCCTGCAGGTAGGTGCAGGCAAAACCATAACAACTTATTGCAATCCCCATATCTGTTTCTCTGAATGGATTAAAGCCACAATTTTGACAAAATCACTTTTCAAGTTACTGGTATGTATCTGTTGATTTTTGTTTACATATAATTATGCTCAGTGTTGCACAGTTGGTCAACTGACTCTTTTTTCACAACTTCCTGAACACTTGACAGATATCTGTGTCACTGTCAGTATTGACAATGTCACAAAAATGACATGTTCTGGAGATCTTTCAAGTGATCGTCAAATAGTAACTTGGGACCATCCTTTCCTCTTGTAAGGGTTGAAGAGCACTTCAAACATATGTTCATTCATCCCTATTACTCTCTAGTACTGCATTATCTTCTACCCTAGTTGTGATTGCCATGTGTGCTCTTTCTGAGAAGCTCACTCCTGACTGGGAAAAAGTGCCATTGAGTGATCAGATTGGCACAGATGTGACCACCTTACTAGAGTCTCCGGATGGATGGAAATGTAAAGTTTATCCCTATTACCCTGACTCTCACATGTTTAAGAAGTACCAGGCAATGCATCTATACTACATGATATCTCTGTATCACTGTTCCTGGCCTGTCAACCCTGTGATACACTGGCAAGTTTGTTTGATTTGATCTCAATACTATAAATTGACATATATATATATTAGAGCACAATAGATGGCCATGACTGCATTTCAAGTCAGTGGGAATATGCTAATGGGCTGTATGAATTGAATAAGCAGCATGGAGACATACTTGCTATCACCACAGAGATTGAGATAGAGCAAGCATTGCTTGACCTATGTCCTGCAGGTGATGAACATACTTCCATTTTTCACTTGTCATATCTCTGATCTCAATAGGACTATTGAGATCAGACAAAAATTACTTGGCCTCTGTCCATCAAATCATTCAGATCATGCTGATGCTATTGGAGCATATGCAACTTCCCTGTGGAACCTATATTGGGTTCAAGGAAATATGACAGATCTCAATGAAGCCATAAAATTGGGAGAAAAAAGGCATGTTCTGTGCCCGCTGGACCATCCAGACCATGGTACAACCCTCACAAATTTAGCAATTTATCTGGAAAACTGCTATCATGTGCAAAGGGAAACATCAGATTTGAATAGAGCAATTGAAATGGCTCAAAAAGCCTTTGATCTCTGTCCAGCTGACCAGCCAGATATTACAGCAATTGAAAACCTTGCATTGTCCTTACAAACACGGTTTCAACAAAAGAGGGTAATTTGGATGACTTGGAAAGAGTTATTGAATTGAAAGAGAAACAACTTGATCTCTGCCCAATAGGTTATGATCATGTCTATTCACTTCAAGGTCTTGCAACCTCCCTGAAACACCGCTATAAAGTGACAAAAGTGCACTCTGATTTAATCAGGGCAACCAGGTTACTCAGGGAGTCATTGATTGGATGTTCAGTCTATCATGCAAACCTTCCCCATGGCGCTGGTCACTTGGCTCGTGCAATTCTTCTCACACTCCAGTCTTCAAACGAGCCACAGGCTGTTTTAGAGGAGGCGTTCAATGCTTACAGACTATTGAAGGGCTCTGGTCCCGCGGTCTCGTTGCATTTGTGGAATACAATTGAAGATTGGATTGATGGTGCCGAAGAACACAGCCATCCCTCAGCCTTGGAGGCTTACCAAATGTCACTCAATGTCCTGGATCATTCCATCTCTATCCAGGCTTCAATTAATTCTCGACATGAAGCTATTCAAGCAAAGGTGGCCAACTTAGCCAATGATGCATTCTCGTGTGCTCTGAGGAACGGCAACCTCCAGACGGCTGTTGAGCTCCTGGAGCAAGGCCGAGGAATCTTCTGGAATCAGCTCGCACGCTTTGACATCTCTCTGGATGCACTGGGGCATCAGGGTGATCATGGATCCATGCTTGCAAACAAACTTAGTCGGCTGAATGCCAGTCTCAGGCAACATACCCAAGGGAGCGGAGGGAAAGAGACGGATCCATACTGGCGGATCCATGAAGAATGGAAAACTGTAGTGGATGAAATCCGCCGTCAAGAAGGCTTTTCGCGATTCCTCCTGCCTCCACAATTCGACGATCTCCAACGAGCCGCCGAACGTGGTCCCGTCATCATCGTTAATATGAGCAAATATAACTGCGACGCCCTCATTGTCCTCTATGATCGGCCACCCGTCCATGTCCCCCTGAACTGCTCTTTCGAAGACATCGATGATTTATGTTCGCAGTTCTCAAAGCTTATCCAGGATCCGCGTGCGTACGGGACACACAGAGAATCATGGGTCAAACAATCCTTGTCCGAGTTGTGGTCCTCTGTCGTTGGGCCGGTTGTCCGCGTCCTGCAGAATGACCTCCAGCTTCCGATCGGTTCACGAATTTGGTGGTACCCCACCTCGAGTTTGACATCTCTCCCGTTCCACACCGCTGGTCCGTATCAAAAAAATGAGAAGAATCTGGTAGATATATACATTTCTTCCTACGCTCCTTCTCTTTCGGCTCTTATTCGTGCGCGCGAACGCGTTCGGTCTCAGAAGAAGGCCCGTGAAGCGTCCGGGACCGCGAATGTGATTTCGTTCGCAGCAGTCGGTCAGGCCCCGAGCACGGACCTGAATTTACCCCATCTACCAGAAGTAGAGCACGAAATCCGAAGAATTCGAGACGAGGTCAGCGAGGTTCCAGGTGCATTATTCGAGGCCATTACCGGTAGTGCAGCCACGATCGAGGGAGCCGTGCAGGCGTTTCAAAACCATCGGTTTGTCCACATCGCCTGTCATGGCGCACGGCACGCCAAGAAGCCATTCGAATCGTGGTTTGCGATGGGAGATGGAAAGCTCACACTCATGCGGATCATCCAGGAGCGTTACACGCACTCCGAGTTTGCGTTCTTGTCGGCATGCCACACTGCGGTCGGGGACGAGTCCACTCCAGACGAGGTGATACACCTAGCAGCAGGGATGCAATTTGCAGGATTCAATGGGGTGATTGGGACGTTGTGGAAGGTAGATGATTCGATCGTGCACCAGGTGGTCACAGGGTTTTATAGGGAGATATTCAAACAGCAAGATGTCGACTTTGAGCATGCAGCGACAGCGTTGAATGCTGCGGTTATAGGATCGGCGGATAAAGTACCACTGGAGAACCGAATCGTGTTCGTGCATATTGGAATTTAAGTTGTTGCTGTAGTTTTCTCTCTCAGGTATGAAGTAAGTTCGCGCGCGGTCTCTTGATTTCTTGACTTGTTTGTATTATATCCTGACTTGGCTCATGTAGCACAATCTATGATTTGTCCCAGAGCTAAATAACATGTCTAGCGGGAAGACAGGGACCTCGATGACTCACTACAATAGGACGGCTGATCGTCGAATGCGATGAACGTCATATTGGCCCAAAATATGTTGTTCTACAATACTGCTTACCTCCAATTTGCGTCACATAGTGGTCGTTTGCATAACTGTCCGACAACGTATGAAATGTACGAGCATCACCAATGAGAACGCTGAGGTGCGCGAATCGAAAATAGAAAGGTTAAATACGTGATAGATAACGTGACACGTAACGTGACGAACGATGACTCAGACGGACGACGAGACGATGTAAGAAGTGGCTCTCTTTTTTAACGGCAGATAAGACAACATGTATGTTGTAACAACGCTTTTTCCACGCGAACACCCGTCTGCCCGGACAAACATCGAAACCGAGCTACAGTACACAGAAGTGGCAGATGACTCTTAAATTATATCATTCACCACTCGGATATCTGTCACGGCTATGTTTAGTGCGAATGCAACACCATGCATCTTCACGTTGCCTTCAGGGTTCACGTAATATCAACGATGTGCTGGTGCAGACCCGGGGGCCTTAAAGGATACAATGGACCAACGTTTTGCAGCCCGGCACCAGAGATCCGAACGTTCAAACATAGCCAGTTGGTGCGAATGGCATCGATATGATGTATCAGTGAGTGAAATCCTTGACTTTCCTTGAGCCCTCGCAAATGTGGCTGAGATTGAAACTTTCACGAAGCCTTACGATCATTCATCAAGCGCGTTCGCTTGTAGCGTTGAAGCGAGCCGAAGTACGAGCCATCATATCAAAATTCTTTCCATGTGTTCCGGAGTTGACAAGGTGGGCATAAACCGCCTACAAGCTGACAATTCTGCGCATGCTTCTAAGGTATAAATACCCAGGCCCCGTAGCTGCTCGGCACCCTGCTGAAATATGGTCTTGCCCTTTGTTTTGCTAGCCCAGCTTTTTGGATTGTCACGAGCGACGACCCTTCCTCGTCTCTTGAATAACATCAGTTCTGGCTGTTCCACGTCCGGGCCAATTTCTTGTAGTAGTAACAGTGCTCCGTCTGACACATGCTGCACTGAATACCCAGGGGTAGGTTGTTCTTTGTATCCGAACAACCGCTAATTCACTTTCATCCATCGTAGGGCTTGCTGTTGCAAACACAGGTATCCTTTCGATAACCACACCTTTTCCGTAACTTACATAGTCCCAAAGTTTTGGGATACCAACCCTTCTACTGGCCCTGCGGACAGCTGGACCATTCACGGTAAGCAGTCGTTCAACAAAAATGTACATTAGACCTTACGCAGCCATCAGGTCTGTGGAATGACAAGTATGTTCCTCTGCAGTAGTGCATGGATCTCACTCATCGATCTGCAGTTGTGATGGAACGTATTCGGAGAATTGCGATCCTTCGCGCAATTACGACATTGCCACGGTGCCCATCTTCGGAGACATTTTGAAAATTTATTGCTAACCTGACCTTGTAACCAGCTCCTTCAAGACCAGGGCGCCACTTCTACCCTGAACTACATGGAACAGTACTGGCTGAATGCCGATGGTACCAACCAGGAACTCTGGGATGTATGTTATGTTGATGCCAGCCGTATAAGTGTCCCGCTGACAGCGGTTTAGCATGAATGGTTGACGCATGGTACATGCTTTAGGTAGAAATGTACACCGTTTCCATCTTGCTTCTGATTCCATGTTTCTGACAGCACGCTTGAGCCTTCCTGCCTCCCTTCTGGCAGCCCCCAAGGAGCTGAGGTATGTTACCGATGCCAAGGGTTATCACGGTTGGCTTACTTTTGGCTTAGGCTGTGGCATATTGTGAAACAATTGTCAATCTGTTTCAAACACTCCCTACTTACACTTGGCTGGCAAACGCTGGCATTACGCCGTCCACCTCTCAAACCTAC
The DNA here is from genome assembly GCA_038088895.1 of Xerocomus potaroensis. Lineage (NCBI taxonomy): Eukaryota > Fungi > Basidiomycota > Agaricomycetes > Boletales > Boletaceae > Xerocomus > Xerocomus potaroensis. The sequence continues at coordinate 36,955 of JBBPJT010000145.1, read as the reverse complement.
GCCCTTTCAGATATCATTTCTGCGCTTCAGGCGGGCTCTGGAGGTGTACGTATATGTTGATGGCATGGACCTTTTGACTGAGCTTACCTTCGCCCAGTACACCCCCGACGTTGGCTGCTCAAATGATGGCTTGAACACAATTAGTTGGTACTTCAATCTGCAGGGGTCTGTCATCGACGGCAACTTTATTCCCATTAGTGAGCACAATCCATTTGCAACTTTTTACCGCTATGTTGACGACAACCAGGTTCCCCCGCATCATCCAGCTCCTGCCCCACTGGTGTCCAGTACCTTCCCAAGTCTGGCTGAGTGGTTTCGACAACCATCAACTCCATGCATATCTATGATGGATCCGTACAAGTCTAGACTGTGATGTGACGAATGTGATGTGTGCATAACTGTTTCTGTCGTAACGAGTGAAGTCTTGAAAGAACACCCAAGCCTCGGTCGGCCATATCACCCACCCGGACTTCATCTAAATGTTCCGGTGGACCCGGTAAAATTTGTCATGCAACCTCAAGGTCCGATTTGATTTGACAATAACCTGCCAACTGCCGAATACGTTGCCGTTCTGAAAGCGTCAGAACGAATTAACTTTGTGTGATACCAAGTCACCGAAACAACTTCATTTAGACTTGCCAAATGCGGTGATCGGCTGAGTGGATGACTTGGACTGGGCGATCAAGCACGCCAGTTGGTGTACGCGCTGTCAGCGATCCGAGGTTTTGCGGGCATCCAGGATAGCTAACCAAAGCTGACGTTCTTCTCGACGATGTTCTACGTGATCGGTCTTGGTCTTTGTGACGAAAAAGACATCACCGTCCGTGGTTTGGAGGTGAGTGGACATGGACATATATCACAAAGCGCCTCCAACAATGTTTACCCCGTAACAAGCAGTCAAATCGTCTGCCCGAGTCTATCTCGAGGCCTATACAAGCATCCTCATGGTCCAGAAGGAACGTCTGACAAGTCGATCGCTTGTTTTTCGCGCCCTGATCTATTTCAAACCCAAGGAAGCATTTTATGATAAACCCATCATCATCGCGGATCGAGACATGGTGACACCATCCTTCATGAAGCGGACAGGCAGGATGTCGCCTTTCTCGTCGTCGGAGACCCCTTTGGGTACGTCCGGGTTCTATTTCATTTCTCGCTTTGAATATTCTTCGTTGACAAACAAGACAGTGCAACAACACATATTGACATCGTTCTCCGTGCTCGCACTGGAGGCATCCCTGTCCGTGTCAATCCACAACGCTTCTATGATGAATGCTGTCTGCGCTTCTGGTCTCCAGCTGTACTCCTTTGGCCAGAGCGTGTCGCTCGTCTTCTTCGCAGAGACCTGGAAATCCGATTCATCCTATGACCGCATCAAGGAGAATAGCGATCTCGGACTTCATACCCTCGTCTTGTTGGACATCAAGGTCAAAGAGCAGAGCGAGAAGAATCTGGCGAGGTTTGTCTCTTGTTCCATCTCGCCTGATTCCATTTTGTCCGGGTGTTGATGATGGCGATAGAGGGAGGAAGATATATGAGCCTTCATGATACATGTCCATCCTGTAGGCCGTGTCGCAGCTACTTGAGATCGAGTCACTCAGAAACCAAAATGTGTTGTCCCCAGCGACCACCCTCGCCATCGCCCTCTCGAGAGTCGGTGGTGACGCTGATGATCAGCGCATCGTCTGTGGAACCCTAGAAGAACTCTCTCAACGGCCTGTCGGAGCCTTTGGAAAGCCTTTGCATAGCCTCGTAATTGTAGGAAAGCGACTTCACCATCTTGAGGTCGACTACGCGCAGGAATTTGCAGTTAACAATGAGACATGGTGACGAGTTGCAAGTCGCGAGTACGGATGTACTTTAGAATGAAATAAACTAACTCACCCCTTTCGTGAAAGGCCGAGTGAAGAAAACGAGAACTCTTCTCTCCATGGTAGGCTCTAAGAATGCTTCAACCTATATTACCTCAACGTCGAAAGATGTCTAGAATCGGAAAAGTACACCCTCTATGATATCAGGGTTCAAGGAGTCGCACGACCGGGCCATCTTGATAGTGTTACCGTCGGCGTCTCCGGCCTCGTGTTGAATATCATGCTCATTCAACTATTGAACCGCGTCCGAAGCGCCCAAGGGGTCGGGAAGAAGGGGTGAAGTTAGGGTTAAGCAATTTGATCAGCGCAGTAGAAGATGGGTCCGCGAGAAGCTTGTCAAGTCAACGCTCTCGCAAATATACGCAAGGAAAGTGAGTGAGTGATGATCAGAACTCGCAGCGCACAAGGGCTTCAATGCGTGCCATTAGGTCGTCAAAAAGTCATGGGAGATGCGATGACACAGAGCTGATTCATTACAAGACAAAATAAGACAATGTTAAACCCCAAGCGAGCGCTCGTCTCCCCGGACAGGCACCACAACCCAAGCTACAATATGCCAAAAGGGAAAATTCCTCGTCGAACGATCAATGATTTCGCTGTGGCTTCGTTCTGGGCTATACGCAAATTCGGTGAGTTACGAGTCGAGCGTAATGATGAGGGCTGTATTAACCTTCCACTCTCCTGGACTCTGCCATCGCCCGCTTTAGTGGCTGCCAGTCGCAGAGGTTAAGTGGACCTACCTGGAATAGCGAATTCTGCGGTAAATCTGCCAGCTGTTTCTTCTCCCTCTTCGGTGGCTCACTGATCATGTCCGTCTCGGTGTTCGCAATATCACCATTGTTCACTACTTGACCCTCCAATGGAGGGACGGTCTGGTCCTTCGAATGGGGGGTCAACTCGAACAATTTTGTGATGATCTCTTTTGCGACGTCATCTGTGACGCTCGCCGTAGACGGCGACTTGATTCCGCTTTCTATTGCGCTGAGGAGGATCTGCTCGCGCGCGTTTGCGAGCTTGAGTACAGTATCCAAAGTCAATTTCTTCCCTTCCGCGGGTGAAGGAAGCTTTTCGTTCCGTGCTAGCGATACGTAAGCTGGAAGCAACAAGTCGGGATTTACTTTGTATTCTTTGTAGAGTGCGATCTTTTCGATCGGTGGGAGATTCATTATCTCTAGTTGGCGTATCGCCAAGTTTTTTATCTCGAGGAACTGCCATTGTGTAGCAAGTTTGACGATGGTCAACCAGTGCTCTTTGCTTTTTTTCGAAAAGGAGTAATAACTAAAACGGCAGGTGAGTGTTGAGTGCCTTGTGGATCCACGCACGCGTGTCAAGTGCTCCGGCTTACGGGTTGTACCAGACCCAGACTAACTGGGCGAATTCTCCCACTTTAACATCGCTGATGATGTACGGACTATCTGGTGATCCATCCTCCTCACTTCCGCTGGATGGACGTAACTTTTCACGAAAATACTCAGATTCGCGTTCAAAAAAGTGCCTGTGAAGACGAAAGATCGTTCCTTCAACCTGGATTTCGTAGTGGAGCATGAGCGTGACTAGCCAATTGGCGAGGGCTACGCACCAAGAAACAGACGTTTCCGTCTCTGAGGTAGTATTCGTCGTGTCGTTTTAACGCATTGACACCGAGGGTAGGCATTACAAAAGCTGTCGAATGGGAACTTGGACAGGGACTCCGATGGACGCACAGCATATTTATCTGTGCGACCGTCGAGCTTCTTTCCGACGAACCCCGCTTGGGTTTTCTCACGTTGATCACAGGGTCCACCTCGTGTTGAACTTCGTAGATGTTTTGATGCGCACAGGGGAATCTGTGCTGTGCAAGGATGCATCCTATCGCGTACATCCGCAGCAACGTGGTCCTACGATGTCTTATCGCGCGATCCGTGTCTCGGATGGGTGGGCGTATCACATAAGGGGTACACACACCCACTCGGTCGGAAACACGGCTGATACGCCTGTTTCTCCCTCTTGGGCACATGGCCATGCCAAGGCCTAAACTTCAAACAAAGCGAGGCATGCATTCCTTCCGCGAATCATATCAAGACCCCATCGCTCCAAGCGGCCATAATCGCGGCCACATCGCTGGCAAATCAGCGTTGTATTGCGGAAATTTAATTACGAAGAACACCAGGTTACTTCACGGATGTGAGGAACGGAACGACTTTTTGGAGGGGGCGAATCAAGAGCCCTTTTGCACACTCGAAACAATCAACGTGGAGATCCATTGATCGATCAGTTGTTTTTCTTTCCACTACGCGCGGTTCCTCCTTGTTTCGTTGTTTTCCTCGATTTTCCTGTGCCTGGGGGAAGTTAGATAGCGGCCGGGCAACCCAGATGCAAAACATACCCCTGCCCTTACCGACTTCGGTATCAGACATCACACTTGCGAGGTCGACATCCTTGCCCGATTCATCCTTTTCATTGTTCACGTTATCGGTAGAATCAGCAATCAAATCGTTACTATCTTCGGATTTTGCTACAACAGGTTCGCTAATCGTATCATCTCGAGAACCAGCCCCCTGAGAATATATCCCCTGTGATAAATTTCGAATGAGCAGCTGTCAGAACAAAGCAACTAAGCAACTCGCCGGAGATGAAGGCTCACCCACTCCTCCAGACCCAGGAGACAACAATGACGAAAGGTTATTTGTTTCCTGAATTGCCGTCTCTTTGCCCTTTGGTTTGTCCGATGGGGTTGGGGGGGTTGGGGGTTGATGTGGGGAACTTGTGGCTGTTTGGGCCACCCGGGCCAAAGCCGCCTGTAGTCGTGGTTCTTGTGGCGGAGCCGTCGCCCGCGTTGTTTGCGTTGTTGGTGGCGGGGTTGCTGGTGCTGGGGGCATTGCCGGTCCCTGAGGCGAAATGACGGAGGCGATAGAAGGCATAGAGTTAACTGAAGAAGCTCTAGGATCAGCTGCCGACCCACCATTAGCTCGAGGTGCGGGGGCACCATTCGCCTTTGGAGGGTTGCCGGGCGGAGCTGGATTAAGCTTAATGGTACCATTGGTGGTACTGCTGGCGCCGTTGGGAGGGGTCACAGAGGCAGGCGAAGTAGGACGAGTGCCGAGACGGAAAATGTCCCTAACCAGTATTTCAACCTCTGCATCCTCAAAGTCCTCGAAAGTTGGGGTGCGGACGCCGCTTTCAGACGCTTGCAAACGCAGACGCTCGCGGGCTTCGGCAATGCGGAGAACAGTCTCCATACCAAGCTTCATACCTTCGGTGAAAGTAAGAGGCTTGTCCCTCTTACAGACAGAGATGTAAGAGGGAAGGAGGTAGAGGCGGCTGATATTATTGTCGTGGTAAATGGTGATTTTCTCCACAGACTCGATGTCGATTTTTTCGAGTTCGCGAACGGACAGCTCCTTGACGTTATCGAAACCCCAACGGTTGGCGAGCCGGAGAATGCTGAGCCATGTCTCGAGGGGAGCTTCGTAGATTGAATATCGCCTGTTTCATGGTTGGGAAACGCGCGCCCGAGCATGGAATGTGGCAAACTTACTCGTTATAAAATACCCAGAGGAAGCGCGCGAAATCCTCGCTCTTGACATCCTCGAGGGTATAGGCGTCCTGATCGGTGAAACCGCGTTCCTCGCCGTCGCTGATATTGAACTTCTGTCGGAAGAACAGAGACTCGCGCACAAAGAAATAGCTGTGGATACGGTAGAGATGGTTTTCGACCTGAAAACACACGTTAGCGCTGGTGGAGAGGTTGGTGAGACGCGGAGACTGACGATGACGGTCATGTCGCCGCCGCGCAGGTAGTATTTGTTGTGGTGAACCACACGAGACACGCCGTCGGGGCCAGCCATGATGGAGTGAGAGAGAGTGAGGAGTGAAGGCGGTGGAGAGAAAGAGGACTTTGGCTCCAAGGGAAATTTTCGAAGGAGGTCCAGATATACGTTGGCTAATTCCAGGTTTCTTTTTCTTACACGTGTTCGCTACACGTTGCCCACCCTCTTCGCTCTTCCTCTTATGTATTCCCTCTTCGCCGCCCTGCACCTCCCTTGCGTAAATTCCGCGTCCCACTCGTCGGGAACACCTCCTTGCATCATGTAGGCCGGCGCGTTCTGACTAATTTGTCTCGTTTTTTTCATCCTATTGCGCTCAAGCGACGCTAGCAGAGTGGGAATGTGTGGGCCCACCCAACAGTACCTAGGCCCAAGGGCGTGGATGGATGTCCATTGATCCGATGGACCAGACCACATCGATGGCATGACACGCGGATGCCTGCTGAGGTGGTTCAAGGGACTGCTGCTGCCAGACTTGGCAGGTGAGCCCCACCTTCATTCTCCTAACTTGCATCCGGCAGTGATACGCCAGCGCAATCGATATCAAAGACATGCGTCAGTTGCGTGCACAGCGGACTACAGCATCAAATTTACTTACTCCGTCCGAACTCGCAGACCACAGCCAAACCACAGCATCATCTCTGGTGCAAACCGATTACCAGATAACTACAAGAAAACTCCGTTTCATTCGACGTAAAAGTAACGTCATTTCATTTTGGAATGTGAATTATTCGATCCCGAGGACAAACGGGTCATCTTTTCCGATTTACGCAATGTCGGAACCTGCAACAGGTTCAGATGAACACCACACTTGTGAGGACAGAGAATGTGCTCCACTACGGTGTGGCATCTCTTTGACCAGAAACGAAAACACCCCTGTTTGTCATCAAGCGGAGGCCACTCGCAAAATCAATTCTGTACCGAGATACCTCAGATCAGCCAGTCGAACTAGTCCGCGAAGGAGTCGTGGTCTGATATCATACTGAACGGCAAGCCCGACTATCTCTGCTGGGTCTTTGTAAATCTGAGAGTAAGTAGTATATGTATCTCGTCGCAAGTGGCAGTAGAATGCTACCGTATTCAAATTGCAAGAGCTGAAATACCCCATGAAGAGCACTCGGAAAATGTGCATGAGCTCGTCTTTTCGAGAGCGAAACCATTGCGATACGATAAGAGGATATCACGTGCTTACTATGTGTGGCGGTGCCATCGAGTCCAAGCCATGACACGTGTCGTGTCATTCGTAGCCGTGGCAGATCGAACAAAACTCGGAATTGATACACATTCGAATCCGTCCGATGCTGCGTTTCACCTTTAAAAAGCTTCCAACTGGGTCATCTGCGCACTTCTGAGCCAAGGACACCAATCCCTTTTGGTTTGTCGACGGTGGGTGCTCAACGAAGACGATAACATCGTACGAGGACGTCGGGACACCTCTATGAACCTACCAATACCCTCCGCCATGATAACTCAATTGGAGTTACTGGAAGAGGTGTGTGCCTTCTGAAGATTTCTCTCTTCTGACGCGGAGTCGAGCATAATCTCAGAAGTTTAGAAGAGTCGAGCAGGAGAACGAGAGCAGAGTGTTTGATGGGCCCCTTGGACAGAGAGCTTCAACAGCACCACGGAAGCACCACAAGAAACCGAACATTTCGGTAAGCCAATTTGGCAAGGTGATAAACTTGTTGTGGTCGGAGCATCCATGTTCTCTGACTCCTACCACAGCAAGAACCACAGGGGATCGATGGTTTTCATTCACCCGTGCCGTCACCTCTGTCCGCCGTAGCATCCAAGTCGACATTCTACCATACCCTCGCCAACGTGAGTTATCATCATCTTTACGGGGTAGGCTGCGACGAAGACAGCAGTCTTACAGCCGAGAAGCGTCGATTCGTTTGCCTCGGTTCACTCTGAGCTGGAAAGGCCGGAGACAGAGGAGGGACACGAAATACTGGTCGAGAGAATAGCTGGACGCCAAAGTCTTCCCAAAACCGTGGGCGCGCTGCTGCCACGACGGCTGACACGCGCCCAGTCACAGCTTGATTACGTTTCCACGAGCAAGAGCATGATCATTGATATTTCGGTCGAGACTACCACAGAATTCTCACATGCTTCTCCCGGCTTGCACACGTCGACTGTGTACGCGACAAGACCGTCACGACCGCGTGCAGCGACAGTGGACGTCCTGACACTCCCTGGGGGTTTGATGGAGCGGGCAATGGGTTTTGCGCGCAGATGGCGACAAAGAAGCAGAGGGCAGATACCGTAAGACTGGGGGGAGATACGGTGGGGATCCGGATGAATAGGACGAAGGTCGGGTTGTTGTCAAGGTGGCCAGCGCCTCTTTCATTATGGCTACCAAGCATTATGCGTTCACATCTAAGTCCGCGTATACCCCGTTGTGTAGTTCCTTTTGTATGGATGGCCGAGTCGATTATGACAGTTGAAACGGAGCGAGAATGGGCCTGCGTCACCTCGAACGAGCTGTTCATAAACTGACAGAGGCCCGCTTGATTTACTACTTTACGTTTTCGGGGGGTTGCACTACTTTGGGAAGCCTCCATAATTAACCTGCAACACGCTTTTCCCGTCAGACCGTCCTGCATAAAGGCGCGATGCAGATAACAACGCAACTCCACAACTCATCCTCGCACCCGCCCACGAAATGTTCAGTCCCCCCAGACTCCTCGTCGACAAGTGCACCCCCCGCGACAAGTACGCGCGGACACACGTCCCCCTGAGCACTTCATTGTGCCCAAGTGCTGACGATTCCCTTGTCACCTCGGTGCGTTGATTCACCCATTCCCTGGGCGCACACCAATATTCCTACAGCAGACTGTCTCTCCCATGATCGCCCGGCGCCGTGCGCACTCGTCCTCCGATTCGCAAGGTTGGAAGCTCCTTCCAACACCCATACGGCCCACGTTTCGGCCTCGCGATTACGAGTTGCCAGCGTGTGTAGAGGACGATGATCGGTCAGAGACACAAACCATCTCACTCAAGGTCCTCCGTCGCTCCCTCAAAAATGTCGAGTTCGACCCATCCTGTCTTGATTGTCTCGATCAGCAGACGCTCTTGTCCCCTACCGAATCCTTCTCAGAGATGTGCTACTCAGAAGCCACACACGATCAGGTGCCCGTGCCTGTACTGCAGCCTCTGCAGCCACGCATACGGAGGCGCATCACGTATTATGACAGGACTGCGATGAGCGAAGAAGACCCCTACCATGACTGGGACGAAAATATGTCCACCAGAGCGAAACGGACCATACGGAAGCCGGTTGGTAGTTCAGTCATGATCGACACCACTCCTGCTGATCGTACATCTTAGCTTCCGCCCGTCCCTCCGATCCCGGAACATCTGAGGAAGCCCAGGAATACCGAACCTGAGCCACGAACGAGTTATCAACAGTCTGTTCTTGCAGAATTCGAAACCCGTCTGCTCCGAGTGTCCACCAATCCGGACCACTCGATTCATTATTTCCCAGTGCCGTCGCAAAGGCAAAGTGAAGAATCCAGACAATCCTCGTTGGATTCCCCTTCCCCTTCTGTTTCCACTACGCGGTCGAAATCCCTCTCGGTCAAATCCGGCGGGACATTCGGACGTTTGAGCAATGTCCTTGGCCGCTCCCGCGCAAAATCAAGAGACTGAGTTCGGACCAACATGCCCGCAGTTCTCGCACTCATTGACACGTCCACTTACATGTTCATTACGTTCGCTTACTTTTTTTATGTCCCTCATTATTCAACTGTCATCGCCATCCGCGTTGTGTTTCAGGATTTCGCCTCACAGCATACTTTACTGTACACCCTGAATTCGAGTTTTCTGTATGACAGTGGTGTTTGGGACAATGGAGCCGCTATTTCCTACTGGAACATGCAAAAACTATGTTGTAAAACAGCTGTGAATAAAGGCCGTCTGAACAAGATTTAATCGCCGCAAGTCAAGTTGCCACCACGAGGGCGATAAGAAGTGATGGTAGTCAAGGGCATGGAACCTAAAAAAACGCACTCCAGCTTTCGCGAGATGAAATTCGATAACTCGACCGTTGCGAGCTTGCCCATCCATGACGATAGAGCCCACCGAGAAGCCAAGCTAAGCGAACTTGGCAACAAATGCATCCAAGACATGTACATACCTCGATCCCACCGCTCGAAAAAAGTCGAGTTCGGCTATCCGTGCCGGTGACGAAATGATGGAGATGACCTCCGACCGTCATCGGACCATCCTATGACGAAGAAAAAGTTAGTCCTGCCGAGGTAAGCTTCGAAGCCCCAAACTGATAACGTTTATCAGGTAATCTGGGCGCTGTAGTAGGTGAAATGCATGATAGCAGGGAAGCCGCAGTGCACGAAGATGGCCATAATGACGAGTGGGCCTCGGTCTGGCGCCTATTTATATGGACGTTCTAGAATCAACAGCGGCGTCGAGTGGGCGGGATTAAAACGGGCGTTTTAATTTGAGAAAAGGAGATTGCCAGATGGTTTCGCGGCTGCTCGCTTCGTCGTTTCATTACGTCGGGGAGCGAGTCACACATAATAGGTTTCTGGTTGGGCGGTATAGAGGTACGCGCGGTGTTAGGTCGTGCGTTCGCTGGACAACTAGAAAATCTTGCCGGTTCTTTGATGCGTTGCACTTGGAGATGTGACCTCATTTGCGTGCCGTGTATACCTTCGGAAGCTATATTACCTCACCTTTTTGGTATCTAGCCCCTATGTTTCCCTCACCATCGCGCCATTTCTCTGGAAATTTTTTTGATTGACAGAGAGGTACTGCTGTAGCACGTACATCAACGATACTACGACCGGTAAAACAGTATGTTACTCGGCAGCAAGCGGAGAACATCACGCCTGCCAGAGTTCCCGAATAACTTTTGCTTGAGCGTCAGGTCTTATATTGGCGATTCGTCCTGCATACCTGCACAAATGCCCATGTTTCCGTTGTTCTACTTCGCACTTCCCATCCAACAACTGGGAACCACGGTTCAAAAAACGTCCCAAACTCTATGGGCGGGGGTTGTAGCCTGCAGCGAGTAAGGTTCTATATAATCGTCTATTATTTACCTTGCTTCCCCGTAACCAGGCGACCGCTGGCATGTGATGATTTTCAGTGGATAATCCAAGGTACGTTGAATGAAACATCGCTTCCCCATTGCACGGAACTCCAGGGTGAGCCGGTGCCCCCGATCTCGCGATGGCTGACACCTCGAATAATCTAATGGCCTCAGTGTTCACCCCACAGATAAATAGCAGACGAAGCGTGGTGCCGGGTACTATTAGTATAGCTACCAAAATCTCAGAGTGTTGGACACACCTGCTAACCCAAACAGATCGTGCTATCGACCTAGGTTACTGTACACCGCTGCTTTCGAGCAACTGGGAAGTGGCGGCTGTCAATACACAGTACGTAAGTCGGGACGACCATATGTTTCACAACATTCCGAGGGTCCATGTTCTCAGTGGTGCTCCGCGGGCCCCTGATCGAGAATACGGTACTTCACCATTCGTCTGACACCACCCTGTTTGGCCCACTTGAGTTTCCATCAAGACATGAGTGGGCTTTTCGCGATCGCACCTTGCAGTCGGAACAGCACCCTGCATGTAATGCGGCCGTATCATCGCTATGAAGCTCCACTTATGACGACCCATATCACCTTGTTCTGCCGTGTCATTAATCTCCAGAGAAGTTCGGTCATTTCATATTGACACATATCGTGCGCAATATTCTTGGACTTCGTGAACCATTTGTCGGCGCACCCGGTCTCTCGAGGATGTTTTTTTTGACATGTCCCGTTCTCTGCTCACCGTCAGCTAAACATGGATTGTCACATTCACCTCCCTCTCGCGCGAGGGTTGGTTGAGGCACACCATCACCCCTTTCTCACCACCCCTCGTGTTCGTAAATTTAGCATTGATGTAGCTGAGAGGTGATGCCTGGTGACCTATGATGATCCGTTCCTCCTTCGGCCCGGTGCTGATCACTACAGGTCCCTCTGCCTTGTGGTGCTTGGACGAGGTGGTATCGATCTATTCGCAGGTAACTCGTGCCTCGTATGTTCCCCATGAAACGGGGTGGCCGATGGAGACGAACGGGAGAGTGCCGTAATAGATGTGTACACCCTCCGTGGCAAAAAAAAAGTTGAGAATCGATAAGCGGAAGCAGAAAACGATGTTGGTGTTGGTATGTCTGGAAACAAACCATACGTCGATGATAAACAATCTGAGTCAATATCGGGCTTGTGTTCGGCTGAATCGGCGCACGTATCTTAAACCGACGTTTCAAACTCAGAAGATCGATAACGCACCCATACTGTTTGTTGCCTTCGACATCGTTCTGTGCTTCGGCAGAAGATCAGCCCGGACTCAAAGGGATGTCTAGGACTACGCTAGTACCCGTCAACGTACTTGTCTATGGTTGGCATATTTGACATGACAGTTAGGGTCGTATCTTGTGGGCATAGAACGTCCGATGACCAGTGGACCCGCCTTCTCCGGATTTCGCAAGTGCCTTTTACCACCCCACCCATCTGGACATCCTTTGGGATCCAGGTCGAAGGCACAAACGAATTGCGCAACATCCACGATGCGTTGAGAGTTCGCCAACACCGGAATTCGAAGGGCGTGTGAGCGGCGGACACCTTGAAATGTCAAGTTGTCAGGCCCGAGGCACAACCTAATTTATTTCGATGCCCGGGCGAGTTTTTTTCTTTTCTGATGCATGTCACGCCTCAGTTCTCTCGGCATGTATAGTAATGTTCAGGCGGCTGGAGATCTTAGTGCGAGACGTCGTGTTAGACGTTGAAGGTACGCGCACTTGTCCAGTCCAGCTTACACTTCTGCCGTCGCATTGCCGATCTAAGCGGTGAAGTTTGCCTTGTGACTTCGGGGAATTGGCGTCTGACATGAGAAGCCTTCTCGGGACCGTTGGACGTAGCATCGACAAGAAAAGTAAACGGCGGCCCCATTTTGGTTCCCGAATGTCTCGGATGAAGTTTGCGTTCTTCGCGAGGGAGGTTTTGGTTACCGGAGCAATCGGGCGCGACACAACCGCGACGCCTTCGGACTAGCCGACGTGACTTTCTCGACGTTGGCGAATCCACTGTGACGGACCAGGGACTCCTTGATATATGGGTGCAGTACTTATGCAACCACCCATCAGGCCTTCAGACCCCTGCTTCCATGCCATTTATATCGTCGGATCACCATGCTCACACCAATATGTCCGTTTTTCCGTCTTACCGTGGAAATTACATAGATCGCTGGGCCTGGTCAAGGTGGGTGAAGCTTGCGGACAACATGTTGGCTTCGGCGCTGCTGACGACGAAATCATTTGATGGTTCTGAGGCAGGTTTGACACTTACTTACTTGCACTGACTGCGTCGGTTGGAGGCTAGATTTAGAAGCATCGCCTTAAGAGTTCTGTTCTCACCGAGTAGTGGCGGGAAAAAATACTGACGTGGTGCCGTCCGATGCGTGTGGACTGATGACGTTTCTCCGTCTAGTGTCACATGGAACACGCAGTAATTCACTTGGCAGCGTTCCCAACTGACAAGGTCTGGCTAGTTGGGAGTGACACGTACAAGACTGGCGACTCTAATGTTCTTGGTTGTCTCGACAACGAGTGATAGGAACGAGGTTCGATTCAGTAGAGCATCCTTATCCCCACGGTATGGAAGACCACAACACCAAGTTCACAAAAACGAATTGTGACCAGCGCCAAAAATGGTGGGTTTTGCCTCAAAGGAATCGCAAAGGAGGCAGACTTGCCCCTACAGAGTACATGACTCGCCCCGCGAACGGGGGCACGGTTATCTCCGGACGGGGGTAGAGGTACAGTGTGAGGGCACCACACAGTCAACAAATAGTGTTGCCTACTAAACCCGTTTGCCGAATGCAGTGCCTTGCGCGCGAAGAAAAGAAAGTTTGTGAAGCAATTCGCTTTCTAGGCGCAATCGACCCTGCATAGCCGATAGGCTGACAGCTGCAGAATCCGTGGGTCCATCAGGCCACGTCGAACATTCTAGTGGTGAAACAAGCGTCTGTCAGCTTGGTTCCTGTACCTTCTCATGTTGGCTGTGCAAAATACACCTTCTACCAACCCTTTGCGTCCAACACAGCACTTAATCGTGAGTTGGCCTCGCACCGAAACGTGTGATCACCTGACAAAGGGGACAAAGGGAGGAGGAGGAGGGGGGTTTTCAAAGAGAAGATTGCCCTGTGATGGCTACAAACGCATATACAATGGGTTCGTAATGGATTCACTGAAAGCCAGTGGGGGCTTGTGGGTCTGTGAGTTTGAGTAGATGCGTGACTGTTAGGTCACACAAGCTGTTGTCGCCTACCGATCGTTGAAGAACACGCGTTTGATGAGTCTTGTGAATGCAGCATGGCCGTCAGGGGTCCAACCCCTGACACGGTGTTGAAGTACGAGGAAATGAACGGCATCTATCTTGGCGAATCGCAAATTTGTTGTTCCTCGGTCTGGAGTTGCGCTTGAAGGAGTGGCGGGTTCTTAGGACAATAGTACGTGCGTGTGTATGCAGCATTAGCTGAAAGGCACATGCGTTGTACAGGGAGCCTGACAACACTCGCGGGAGGAAGCAACGGGTGGATTGGATTTCCGGCGATGACCGAGATAAGTGCAAGGTCAGACATCATCAACACATCATTAATGATGCCGATGGCTACGTTGCAGTGGCTGTGCATGAACCGTCCATTGCGCCATTGGACGGAATAAGGCACTGTGCAAAGCACTGAGGTAGAGGAAGAAGTGTCTAGTTTCATTAAACAAGTGTGGCAGACTCAGGTTGCGTAGTTGAAAATTCGTGGGTTGCCTCGGTACCTTTCAATTGAGGGAAGGGGCGGTACGATCGCGGCATGTGCGGCGAACTAGTGAAAAATGGAAATATCAAGGAAGGAATACTGAGACAGATAGAGGCGGCGTGTTTGTAATTGAGGTACGAGCTGTTGACATTGCTGAGAGGGCCGAGGAGCATATCAGGGTGGAGGAATGACACGAGTATGAGGATAAGTTGGTTTTTGGATTGTGGGATGCAGTGCGAGGACGGCCACGAGCGTGAGGTGTGATCCACGCGAACCAGTGCCTTTGCAGAGCATGTTGAAAAATGACGACGGCAGGGCGAAAAACAGGCGGAACGAGGCACCGAGCCGCAAGGAGGACAAACCGACGGAGGGAGGACCCGACCCATCAAACGAGCGCTCGCTTGACGTGCCTGGTGGAAAATAATAAATAAAATAAATATTATCGAAGAGGAGAAAAAAAAAATAGGTCAGGAACTGGACGTGATGTGCCTGAGGCATCTGATTGGTCGGTCGCAGATCCTTAGCCAGTGCACTCCCAGTCCTCCCACCAAGCCAAGTCCTTTCTCTCTCCCTCCCTCTCTTCGATCCTCCCCCGCCACACCCGGACGTCCTCCACGTCGCGCTAGACTTCCTCTCTCCTCCCGCGTCGTCCCCTCCATACCCACCTCTTCTCTTCTCCCCGTCCCCCCCCTCTAGACGCTCACCTGGATGGCGCGCAGACCTTCCTCCTCGGCTGGTGCGTCTCGTCCACCCACCTCCCCTGGCTTTCGACAGCCCCCCTCCCCCGGCGCGTTTGCAAACAATCCGTACTCTCATGACCCCGTCTACCTAGAGGAAGACGAGGACGAGGAAAGCGATGCAGAAGACCTCTTTGCATTTCTCCCACCCTCAACCGCAGATCAACAACGAGCCGCACAGAAGCCCCATCCTCACGAGCTTCTCCATAACTCTTCCACTTACACCCACCTCTTCACTCATGCTCCCTCTCCAGATGCCTCCCCCACATACCCCTCCCCAACTTTTGATCCTTATGCCCGTTTTCCTGCAGATATAGCAGGCCCCTCCAATTTATTTGCTCCTCCCACATCAAATGTACCCGTCGAGAGCCCACCTTCAACTATCTCCCAGCAGACTGGTAGCGACCCGTATCGTATGCGAAGGCTCAGCACCCGAGCCGCCACAACCGAGACCAGACTCTCTAGAACCAGTGCTATCAATTCGCGCGAAATCCGCCTCGACCTTCCCTCCAATCCCTCAGAGAAGATCTCAGAACTTGAGCCAGCTCATTCATCCCGGCGAAAGCGGATTATGTCTTCTACCTTGGCTGATGATACCACGCTTGATCTCACTCCGAGCATGATGGAGGAAGACAGTCGTGACGGTTCAATCAAGTGCGCTCCCTCTTTACCCTTCTTCAACCTTCCTCACAACCGTACCACAGGATGGAGTTTGACTTTGACGCGGTCAACGAAGAGGATAGCCCTTTCCCCGAAGTCCGTGCATCAGTTTCCAATATTGATGATCCTGAGATGCCAGTAATGACCCTGCGTATGTGGGTCATCGGTCTCGTCCTCTGCATCGTCGGCGGGTAAGTCTATTCACCGCCCATTTTTACCGTTGTCTCATCTCTTCAGTTCAATGAATGTCTTCTTCAACTTCCGACAACCGGCTCCGATTGTCTCGCCCCTTGCACTTCTCATTATTAGCTATCCCATTGGCAAATTTTTTGCCTTCGTCCTCCCTATAAACACCTATCGGCTACCTCGATGGCTTGGCGCATTTGAATTCTCTCTCAATCCCGGCCCTTGGAATATCAAGGAGCATGTCCTTGTCTATATCATGGCAAACGTGGCCGTTGGACCACCATACGCTATCAATGCTATCGTTGTAGCCGAACTTAATTACCACATCTCCATTGGCTACTGGTTCAGCGTTCTTCTGGCCGTTGCCACCCAGCTCACAGGTTTCGGTCTTGCCGGCATATGTAGACGATTCCTGGTGTTCCCTGCGGGCATGGTTTGGCCCCAAAATCTTGTGACGTGTACACTACTAAACACTTTGCATGCGGAAGACGACGATGCACCCGGAGGCATCACCCGTTATAAATATTTCCTCATTGTCCTGTCCGCTGCTTTTTTTTGGTATTTCGTACCCGGTGAGTCGGCTTTCTTTCACTCTTGTTCTAGTCTTAGTAATGCCCACATTTTGCTAGGATATCTCTTTCAAGGTCTTTCGATTTTCTCATGGCTGTGCTGGATCCTCCCAGACAACGTTCCGGTCAACCAAATGTTTGGCGTTGCCACCGGGCTAGGGATGGGCGTCCTCACTTTTGACTGGGCTCAGATATCATGGATCGGCAGCCCACTAATGTACCCATGGTGGGCCGAGGCGCATATATTCACTGGCTTCGTGCTTCTCTTTTGGATTATAACGCCTTTGATGTATTATACCAACGTATGATCCCTTTCTTTGGTCCAAATCAACATGCTAACTTGCTTCATAGACTTGGAATTTCGCATACTTCCCTATCAATGCCGATAACCCGTACGACCGTTTTGGCCAGCTCTACAACGTTTCCCGTATACTAGACAGCTCTGATCGCTTCAACGCCACAGCATATGAAGAATACTCGCCGTTATACCTTCCAGCAACTTATGCTATAGCGTATCTCATCGCATTTGCACTCTCAACTTGTGCGCTGGTCCACACAGCCTTGTATCATGGTCGTAGCGTGATAAATGGGTTGAGGAAGATCCACGTAGAGCCAGATGACATTCATGCGAAACTGATGCGTAACTACCCCGAGGTCCCAGATTGGTGGTATTTTGTGTTTTTCGTCGGTTTTTTCTTCATGATGGTGGTTATTGTCGAGGTGCGTGAGAGCATGTCACTTCACTCCCATTATTTATCCCCTATCGCAGGTGTGGCATACGACTGTGCCTGTGTGGGCTCTATTATTGTCCGCACTGTTGCCAGTGCTATATGTGCTGCCTTCAGGTTTCATTTATGCAATGACTGGCCAAGGGGTAAAGGTCTTCCTCCTGGATATCACCTGGAACTCATCACATCGTCACAGATTTCATTGAATCTATTGGCTCAAATTATTCCGGGAACGCTTTTACCTGGCAATCCTATTGCAAATATGGTATATACTTATATCACTTCCGCTGCCCGCTTATACTGACGAGCTATGTAGATTTTCAAGGCTTACGCGGTGCAGACGCTGATAGAGTCAATATCGTTTGTCCAGGACTTGAAACTGGGTCATTACATCAAAATCCCCCCACGGTCGACGTTTATGGGTTCGAGATCCCGGGTTTTTCTTCAAGTTATGTGTCGGCTGACAATAGCTAATAGTACAGAGCGTTGGAACCATTCTTGCTTCGTTTGTCCAAGTTGGCGTGAAAGTGTGGATGTTTAACAATATCAAGGACATTTGCACTCCAACTCAGGCGGATAGCCTTACCTGTCCACACAATCAGGTGTTTTTCACGGCGTCAGCAGTCTGGTATGTGCCAATACCGTTTTTTTACTGGTGTGCTGATTGGGTTCGCGTCAGGGGCCTTATCGGGCCTACACGACAGTTTGGTGCCGGTGCCCTATATCACCCCGAGTTATATGCGGTCATTATCGGTGCTGTTTTACCTTTACCCTTCTGGCTCTGGCAGCGGCGATATCCCAATTCATGGGTCAAATTCGTGAGCACGCCAGTGCTCCTGACGGGTATCTCAACTATACCTCCTTCTGGTGGCATCAATTTCTCCTCGTGGTTTGCGGTTGGATTTGTATTCCAATACCTTGTGCGGAAGTGGAACTTCCCCTGGTGGAGCAAGTTTAATTACGTTACCAGTGCAGCCTTAGATAGCGGTAAGCCGACCTGTCTGTTGGTGCGACCGAGTTTCCTAACAATAGCCCAACAGGCACTGTTCTATCAGCCATTCTCATTTTCTTTATTCTGGAGGTGAGCGTGACAATCAAACGCTAGCTAGTGGCAACGTTTACCAAGTGTACTATTCAGTTTCCAAAAGGCGGTTTCTATATTAACTGGTGGGGAAATACTGTCTTCCAGGATAGTAGGTGTCTCTTTGTTCTACGTGTTACAAACATTACTTAATGTTGTGCAGCTGCAGACTGGAATAACGTGGCGTTGAGGGCAATACCCGCAGGGGGTATCCCACTATCTTAATCGTGTACTTAGCAAAACATACATTTGCATCAATATCATTACATCATCTACTTTTAAATTATACTGACTGACCACGAAGGGGAGAGTTTCACGTCGTGTTAGTTCGATGCGGACGCGTGTCAAAAGGACGTGTCACGTTTGCGAGGGAGAACAGCTCTGCCTGCAGGCACGTGAAGACAAAACCATCTTCGACGTCGACGCCACAGATAAGCTATCTCGAGAACATCCTTCGACAGATCAGCCTCGTTTCACGCCAAAACCGATATTCCAAATGGCAAGTGTAGTAGAAGCCAACACAACAGGGTACAAAACCGCCTCGGCGCCACGCGTGTATGACACAGATAGCGATATCGCGTGCATCTGTAGAGGCAGCCCCCAGAAAGACGATCAACCCCTACCCCTGCCCCTGGTTCCACGAGGACCGGTGCCTCGGGTGCTGCCACGTCCTGGAAAACAGGCATGTATACATGAGAAACGTGGCCGGACAACAGTCAAGCGACATACCTCTCGCTGGAGCGCCGCGGGCGCCTGCGCAGTAGGGATACACGGTGATATAGGAATACCGGGTGTAGGTGATGATGCGTATGGTACGGAGCGGGAACGTATCGTCAGAACACGACGAACGTCATGTGTAGGATCATGATCAAAAGGTTCAAAATTAAATAGTGTTGATAAAAGACGATGGCGGACGCGAGGGGGGAGTTGGGGAGGGGCGCACCTCTAGTTCCGCTGCTTGTGCCTCTTGCGCTCCGCCCAGCTTCGCGTGCCCGTGCTTGTTCTTCTTTGACCGCGTCTAAGAGGGTATCCGGCACGCGCAGATACTTGATCTTTTTAATTAGAAAAAAACGCGTGAGAGCGTACACACGTCAAACCAAGATGGTCACAAAGAGATCGATGATCGAACACGAGAGGGACGAGGCGAGGAAGAAAACACGTACCGTACTTCCCCGAATGTAGCACTCCTTGAGCTTCCAGAATCGATCGCCATCGGCGCTCGTCTGATACACTTCACGTAGGGTGATGTTCATAAAGTTGTCGCAGTTGACGAGATGGCCGTTGAACGTCTCTCCGTTTTTGAGTTCTACAAGCTTGGACACTGTCAGTTGGTTATCCAAAGGTCGAGGGATCGATTCTTTTTTGGTTCTCTCTAGGAACGCGTCATCGACTCACCATGGGTTTGTTTTGAGCTGCGGTGAGTAGTGATAGTGGTAACTATGAAAGGTTTTGTGAGGAAGGCGGGATAGAACAGGGCGATCGTGTGTTACCATTGTAGCCAACGGAGAGCTTGTCTGTGGGTTGATTGCGTTGATATGTCAGAGGTCACTCGACTCGCCCCTTGAAGTTGTGGCAGTGCATAATGATTCATACATATACATCCCGACAAAAAAACAACATCGACGCATCAAACAGCGAGCCTGATGGAGGAAACAACCGACTTCAAACCAACGAATCCCTCGTTCCTAGTACTGCTTCCATCGCTCTCCACCCACCTAATCTCGCCTTCCGCCTGTCCAATGGACACGTTCTGGGTAATCTCTCGTCGGCGTCCTTTTCCAGCAGGGTCTTCTACATCATGTTGCGACAGAACCTTCTCGCCCAGCAAACTCTGAAGAGAATATTTGCCCTCGAATGCGCTGTCAAGCTCAACTTCAATCTCGCCCGTCACCAAATTGGCGTGACATCGCAGGACAGAGTCGACTGGGGTGCTGGTGAACTTGAGCTCAACGTCACCATTACTTAGATTTGCGTCCACATCAAATTCCCCGCCTACTAACGCTTCCGAGGCGAGCGAAATTTCTGCATCGATTTCGCTAATCCGGATTCAGTTTCAGCGGTGTGGTGGTACAAGGAGAACTAATTACCCATTTATGGAATCCATCGTGAGCTTGGATGGAGCCCCACCTTCACGGTGCAACAGATTCACTACAGGCGAGATCTCACCATTCGCAGTTTTTAAACTGATGGAAGATCGGGCACTGAAATGGCCGTCGATATCGCCATTCACTGTTAAGAATCGGCCGTCCTCGCATGCGACAGACTAAATGGGAGCGTCAGTAACGAGCGAACAATAATGACGTGCACCTTACTTGAATGTTCAGCTGGCCGTTGACAGACGAAAGTGAGATACTATCAAAATGGACAGATTTCGCTAGGTCTGCTATGCTTTGGCTGTAATCTAGCATCGTGGTCTGTAACTTCCTCACTGATAATGGACCTTCGGTTGTGGCGGGCAGAGTGACGGAAACGTCAAATCTCAATTTGGGGTGACGAGAAAACTTGATTGGGTAGGTCTAGAACATTGAATTAATATCGGCTTGATGGAATCGAGCGACAAAAACAAACGAAAATCCCGATGCCATGTTCACTTTCAGCTCTTTCCAACTGACAGACGACACCGTGCTCGAGTGCGTCTTTGTTGAGATAGGCCACCCTGACACGAACGCCCACGGTGTCTCCAACTTCCGCAGACTGTTCGATGTTAACCAAACCGTGCTGGAAGAGACCTCGAGAGGTGAGATAGAATGCATCCGAGTCAAGTGGAAGGGAGAAGGAAGTTTCAGCACCAAAGGGGTAGTCTGCAGCCCACAATGGGTCATCATAATATGTTGTCCAGTTAGTGCTGTCAACACAGTGCTTGGCATCACCGGCACCGGCACCCCCGACTGTGGTAAATCTGTTTGGTTCGTGGTCTGCCCAAGACTGCATGAAAGACATTAGTTTCAATTGTCACAGAACTCGCTATACGAAATTTACCTGGAAATGACTTGGTCGGCGGAAGCCGCGCCTCACACAAGACAACATGAACCAGCCAAGTGTCATGGCACCTAAAATCAACCCGAAACGCTTGAAAAAGGATCTACAGCAATTGCAAGTGCCATGTGGTCCTTGGTGCTGGACTTGAGAACAACCTTTCTCTAGGTTGCCATCAGAGTAGGTCCCGGCTTTGGAGTCGTCCATGGGAGATGGCAAGGTTTACAGAAAGCTAGGAAGGAGGATCGGAATAAATGGGATGGGATGGTGCGCAGCTCATCGAAACGAGCGATAATAAATATCCATCTCCTAAAGCCACGCGGAATCATCCGGCCTGTGACACTGGCATGACATGCTGCGCTGCGGCACAATTGTGGGGCGGTCAGGTCCTAGCGGAGTTTGAAACCTGACATAGCGGTCCAGCTGAATTAATTTTGGATTTTTTTTTGGAGATTTGGACTGGAGAACACGCCAGTGCAGCGAGTCCATCAGTTGATCGTCGTCGTCGTCGCACACACACAAAATGGCTGAATCTATCAAACGTGGCTGA
This sequence comes from Xerocomus potaroensis, assembly GCA_038088895.1. Lineage (NCBI taxonomy): Eukaryota > Fungi > Basidiomycota > Agaricomycetes > Boletales > Boletaceae > Xerocomus > Xerocomus potaroensis. The sequence continues at coordinate 14,972 of JBBPJT010000145.1, read as the reverse complement.
GGGTGTCCGAGAGGAACAAAGAACAAGCTGGAACAACGAAGAATGTCGGTCGTCTGCGCAAAGATGGCCAATCCACCTTTCCACAGTGTCACAGCTACTACACACAGCGTCGGAGATACGTGTTAACGGGTCTTTCGCTGTCCGCTTGTACCACACCACAGGAATTCCCACAAACCAACTTGATGTGACAGCTGAATGAATGGAATGCCCGCCCATCATTGCTCAGCACTACACTACTGCTACCAAAGCCGGGCTGCCGAGCCCCGGCCCCGTCATCACCCACAGCGCACTGGGTCTGACTGAAAAACGACACCGCCATCAAAATGCACCCCAGTGATCCCACCAGTGCACCATCGGATTGTCGTCCATCGATGAAACTTCGAAAAGACAGGTCGTGCACATACTGCCGAAGCACTGAATGTAAGGGCCGCTGGCGTGGGTCGAAGTATGCCGTGAAAAAGGTGCATTTTACTTGTTTAGTCGCCTTATTTTTGTCGCCAGACTCAGTCAGTATTCATCTGATCTGACACATGGTCCTTTAGTTACTGCGGGAGCCGGAATTGCGAGTTCGAGCACACTTCCTCAAGCAAAAGGTCGGCGGGGCTCTGGTTCGTAGGATTGACCACACTTAATCCAAGCAATCATGTTTCGTAACCGAGCAACTGTGTGATCATCAGCCGCTGAGCGGAGCGCATGAATTAATTTTTATCCGTACACCTAGGGACGGCGCCCTGAGAGTCACAGGAAGGAACACAGGAGGAACAACAGGACTTGGGTGATGATACCAACCTCATTCCTGTCTATTAACAAACTACATAATAGTAATAGTTTTGCAGCCACCAGTTCACTTGCGGGTTCGGTTCCACAGCTTTTTTAGTCATTCTGATCTTCTGGACTCAGATCAACTGTAAGTGCCAGGCACCGGACTACGTCAGTGGAGCAACCGACTCTAACTGCATTATGACGCGGTACCATTTAGATACGGTCGAGTTCATCGAATGCTGCAGCAAGCCTTTCTAATTCAACGGAATGGTGGAGAACGTGCCTCTCGATCTTCTCTATCTGGTACTCCATCATCTCGATCGACGTGACTTGGTCAACGCTGCCTTGATCAGCTCGACGTTCAACTGCGTCGCTACGCCACTGTTGTACAGGACTCTTGACTCTCGTATAAGCGAAGAAAATGTACACGCTGTTTCCACTTTCTTTGGTCTCTTTGAATTACTCGATTCGAATACCCAATAGGTTCTTTTCCATCCTTGTGCCACGATACTGAGAAGACCGGAACTGGCTCAATATGTCCGGAAGGCTACCGAGACAGGTTCTTTCGTGTCCTATGTGCAATTCATTTCGACTGACGTTCGTGTTAGGTGCCGTTCAACATTTTCGTCGCGTCAATCCACGAATCATTGACGACATCACTGCTGTATTGCGACTGTGCACCAACCTTGAATCCGCCGAGTACATAGATGACACGGACACCCCAGTCCTTAATTTCTTTCCGATACTGCGAGTTTTGATCACTCTTCCACTGAGGGAACTCGTCATTCGCACCCATCACGATGTTGGGGAAGATGCTTGGATGTTATTAAACCAGGTCAAGGGCATCCGCCGCCTTTCTGTGTGGTCATTAAACTCAGGCCCGCCACGAGTGTTACAGGGTTGGGCAGATCAGCTTAGCTCTACTTTGACACATCTAGAACTGGGTGTATGTCTCTTCTGACATCCTCCGAGGACGTCCTCGCTCATCATTAATTTGGCAGCGCTGTGCGGGTGTTCCTCCCACCATTCTCATATCCGTCTTCTTGAAACTTCCGCTGCTTCGCGAACTCAAACTAAAAGGCGTGCCAAGTGCTGCTATTCCTGCCATCATGGGATGTCTGCCCAGCCTTGTCGCCCTCGACACGGAATACTTGGGATCCGGGAATTACCGTGTGCCATCAACACCTCTCCCCGCATTGGAACAACTCACAGTTCGGGCCGTCTCAGTGGATATCCTCGGGCCTGATCGGCTGTGGACATGGATACGATCACTGCTTCCGCATGTAGGCACCCTCGAGTCATTCACGCTTAATTCGTTTTCCGTGTATGGCCGCATGGCCATTCCGTGGCCGTTCGTCGCCTTTCTGATGACGAAGCAAGGGCAGTCTCTGCGGGAATTGATTGCCGGCGTTGCGTTGTTGAGTCTCGATGCTCTATCGCAGCTGTGCCTCAAATGCCCTGCCTTGCGCACTGTACATTGTACAGTGGCAAGCCCTGACGTCGTGAGTATCCCCTCCAATGTTTTGGCGTATGTATTAACCATTCGCAGGAATCAATCGCAAAAGCTATCAGGAATGGGAAGGCACTTCATACGCTGAGCTTGCATGTCATGTGGACCGAGGACAGTGTGGTGGAACCTTTGGTGCCCGCCAACTTATCCAAGGACTCGTACGAGTCTCAGGCCAATCGTCAATACTTGGACTACTCGCATCCCGCCTCAGAGACAAGGAACGTGAATTTCACTAGAGAAAAGGCTCGGGCGATGATGCTGCGACCGGGCTCCAAGCTGCGAACAATAAGGTTGGGAGTGTCTGCGTACACCGTGAGGATGATATTTTTCGTTGCCTATTAGCACCGCTGATTGTCCACCCTTTGGGTTTTTCAGGGACGATGGGTTCTGGTGGATACCCATTCAATTGAATTAAATGGTGGTGCAGTCGACGGTGATCTGATCTTTGAAGTGGTTCGGGATACCACGCGCTCAGCGTTATGATATTGTGGAAAGCTTTCATGGGAATTCAGGTATGGAATTGTGATAATGAGAATTACGATGTGGTGTCTTTGTTTCCTAGGCTCACACAAAAATGCCTGATCCCGAGTCTGCTGTGTAATCCGACGTAATTGTTATAAAAAATACAGATCGTGATTGACGAGATGGTGAATGTTTCCCATTCCCGAACCACCTTCTTGTCCTTTGTGCACGTGACATACGCGGCGGGACAATGCCTCCTAACTTGTCACACGTGTCGCGTCGGACAATATAAAGATCCTGTTCACGGCCAATTACTGGAAAATGATACAGCAAACTATGGCTACGGACAAAACTCAAGCCGACGACAATGCATCGCACCATGAGCTTTCCCTGGTGCCCAAGAAACGTCGACGGAAAGCTGCGGAGCCATCGAAAAAAAGATGTCGACAGGGGAGAATACTATGCGACCTGAACATCGACGAATTGTACATCGTATGTAAACTTTCTTTGTGGCGCTGCGACCCATTTTGATCCATTGGTAATCAAAGATATTTGCGTATATCTGTCCAATGGACCTCCTAACACTTGCGCGTTCATGCAAGTCGCTCCGAAATATCTTAATGCACAAATCGTCACAATTTCTGTGGAGGGGTGCTCTCCGCCAAATCGAGGATCTTCCCGCCTGTCCGGCTGACTTGGTTGAACCGGAGTATATCAATCTAGTGTTTTACGCCCGTTGCTATGTAGGTCAAATATCTTTAGGTGATTCGGAACTGATTTGGGGTCAAGGCATGCGGTAAACCAGCATATGCTATTCTATGGAACATCCGCCGTAGGTACTGTCCTTCTTGCAGGATTCAACGGTATGATTTCTCGCGTGTCGGCTTTCCGTTCCTTTACAATGACTACAGGCTTCAGCGAGTTTCATCCTCCGATCGAATCATCTACAGGAATAGTGTTCTTCCCAGTGATGCATGCAAAATAGGCGCTCGTACGTGGTACCACACAAAGCGGTTGTATCCCTTAACTGGCGCTCTTAGTTTTAGAAAGACGGGTCGACAAAGAGCAAATAGAATCATTTATGAATGAATATCACCAGTCCTCTGACAAGACGGCATTTCTGAAAGAGAAGCAGAGACAGTGTCAAACTATATCTTCGGTCTGGACATCTTCTTTTCTTTGACGAATTACCTGAAGTTGTAACAGCATGCGGCTCGGTGCGAAAATTAGAAAAAGAATGGGAGAATACACAGATTTGACTTGCAAATGCTCAGGGAAGACCGGGGAACAAGGTGAGTTCCTCTCTTTGGGAATGAATAAACCTTTCATCCATACTTGGTATAGCATTATCGAGCGTCTCGGACAGCGTGGATATGGCCCTGAAACAGAGTATTTTGGTTACCGTGTCATCACAAGAGCTTACAAACCCAATTTCTTCAAAAAACATAATACGCTCACGGAGAATGGTAAAATCTCCATACATGAACTTCTTTTGGACAAAACTGATTACGGGCACGTCAGAGTGGGTCCAGATGTGGCCTGGATGGATCAAAGTCTTGGATGAATTCCGCACACGACGAATCTATGAAACTGTGCATCAACCACGTCGAGAATCATTGGTATACGAATACAATAGATATGCGACGTGTCCGCCACCTCCAAATACACCATCCTTTGGCCTGCTTCCACACGTCATTGATCTCGCTCGCTTTCCTCCTTTCCAAGAGATCATCAAAGCTCCCGAGACCACTCAAATGGTTTCGGGGGTATTCACGCCGGCCACGCAACTGTTCGCACTCGCATTCTTACACCTGCCTGAACTCGTTGGCGAGTGGAAGAGGCGATTAGATGTGGACGCCGCCAAACTTGTGAAAATTCCTTCACATTTATCTCCGGAAAGCGTGAGATCCAGCGTGACGTATGAAGAGTCACACCAATCAAGTCTGGACAAACTACACCTAGCCTGTGCTGTATTCCATGTGGGCGGGCAAAACCCTCTTTTCTATCCAGAGGTGTTTCGTAGAGTGGTACATCAACCTTACCCTCGGAACAACGAAGAAAAACTCGAACCTGTTGGCAAGCCGGACCGATATGGCATTGAGATAATGGAGGAAGCGGCTTATATCGTTCATGCGTGTGGACTGGATCCGAATGCGGCTACGAAGGACGATATGGACCGCCGCAATGCTCGACTAAAGTGTCTGATTTGCAAGGACCAGCCCGCTATTGTTATGGACTGGAAACATGCAGTACGTATTTTTACATCTAACAGAGCACTTATACTGACGCTGAATTTTGAATGCTAGGTCTATCACGCTCTTCGCTTTCATTATCCAGATGTCATGCTGGTGCCTCCGTCCGAGTCACCGCGTTGGCAACTTATTGGCGATGAACACATCGATGCAATTCAGACTGTCGAAGTCATCGTCAGAGAAAGATCGTGGTCCAATTGTAGGCTGTGCCTGTTATGTCAACCTCGCGTTGGGGATCTCTGGCTAGCTCATGATATCAATGGCCATTTGCGGTCCTCGTAAGCATGTTCTCATTGTTCGGACGCACTAATCATTACGGACACAGTCACCATGTGAGCATAGAGGACATAGAACGAGGTGTACAGTATGAAGATCTGGATATCTTGAAGGATGGTATTAATTGGGTGGAGATGGAAGAAGAAGAGGGGAAGGTTATATTTCGAAGACCCCATCAACGGTACTGTTAGATTCTTGTTTTTCATTCATGTCTCAAAAACTAGTTGACTTGTCGGTTGAGTTTGTGGGATTCGGGAGTTGCCGACCAGGGCTACACGCGCACGAGACCGAGTCGAGTCACTCACCACTCACTTGCTCACTGACATATAAAGGTAGGGGCACACAACCGTATTTCCAGAATGTCTACCGTATACATCGACCAAGCGATCGGTGTCGACGCTGCTGGCAACGGCACCGTCGATCACCCATATCAGACCCTTGCATATGCGATCTTCACCACCCCCTCTGAGGAGGTTGATCGCACTGTATTTCAGATCAGGAAGAGCGCCGAGACAGAATATGATGCTCCAACACAGTCTGCGACCAAGAAAGCAAAGAAAGACGCGCAGGGTCTCGAGAAAAAACGCCTGAAGGCTGAGGCAGAACAGAAGGAAGCCAGGGAACGACAAGAGCGGCGTGAAAAGCGCCTCGAGGAGAGTCGAAAGGTAGTTCTCGCCGAGGATCTTTCTCTCCCAACCCCGACCAAGGTGCGTTTCGTCGGATCTAGGTTGACGTTGCTCCCCGAGTCTGATCACGTGCGTGTTTGTAGTCCAAGATCGTGAATCTCGAACGTCTGCGGGATCAGAGGGTGCGTGTGTCCGGATGGGTACACCGTCTTCGCGATCAGCAGGAGATAACGTTCGTTGTCGTGAGGGATGGGACAGGCTACCTCCAAGCCATATTGACTGGGCAAACAGTGCGTACCCGTCCGTCCAAGAAACACAACGTGATTGATTTTCTTGTAGAACAAGACTTATGACGCAATCACACTGCAGCTTGAGGCATCAGTAGAGTTTACTGGAACGCTGAAGGCTGTTCCAGACGGTCAAAAGGCTCCTGGAGGGCACGAACTCGTCGTTGATTATTGGAGAGTCCTGGGCGCTGCGCCCGGCGCAGAAGAAGCATTCACAAACAAACTTAACGAGGTACTTCCGCTTCATATCCGCGTTATTTCTTCAAACCTGACATCTTTATGAGCAATCTGATCCTTCCATCCTTGCCGATCTCCGTCACCTTGTGCTGCGCGGTGAAACTGCCTCCAACGTCCTCCGCCTGCGTGCTGCGCTGTTGTCTGCTTTCCGATCTACCTATGCCGCACACCACTGTTTGGAAGTGACACCACCGTGTCTTGTGCAAACCCAGGTGGAAGGTGGTGCCACGTTGTTCAAACTCGACTATTATGGACAACCTGCCTTTCTCACTCAGAGTTCACAATTATACCTGGAGACCTGTCTCCCTTCGCTCGGAGATGTATTCTGCGTCCAAGAAAGTTTTCGTGCCGAAAATAGGTAAAAGTCGTTTACAGCGATAATTTGGGTACGATCTTGACGAGATTTGAATAGCCACACTCGTCGCCACCTCAGCGAGTATACGCATGTGGAAGCAGAATTAGCATTCATAACTTTTGACGACCTAATGGCACACATTGAAGCCCTTGTGCGTTGCGAGTTCTTTTTGATCCACAGTATCACTCACTTACTTTCCTTGCATAGATCTGCGAGAGCATTGACAAACTTCTCGCGGACCCATCTTCGACCGCGCTGATCAAGTCGCTTAACCCTAACTTCACCCCTCCCTCCAGACCCTTTAGGCGCATGTCTTATTCGAACGCGATTCAATGGTTGAATGAGCATGATATTCAGCACGAGGCCGAAGACGCCGACGGTAACACTATCAAGGATGCCGAAGGCAAGCCCGTGATGGTTCCGCATTCCATTGGAGATGATATTGCCGAGGCTGCAGAGCGGCAGATGACCGATATCATTGGCAGCCCAATCTTCCTATACGGCTTCCCCGCAGAGCTCAAGGCGTTTTATATGCAAAGGATGGAGAGGAAGGAGGGGGAGACAGGACCGGTGTACACAGAGAGTTGTGATTTATTGATGCCGGGGGTTGGTGAAATTGTTGGTAAGTTCTGTCGTGGTAGACTCCTCCTGTGCTATGAAGTAACGGCACCTAGGTGGATCGATGAGGATAGCGGATATACAAGAGCTGCTGGCAGCATATGCAAAGGAAGGGATTGATCCAACCCCGTATTACTGGTACACTGATCAGCGCAAATATGGTACTTGTCAGCATGGCGGATATGGTCTCGGCCTTGAAGTAAGAGAGTATTACATGAATTTGACCATTGTTCAGTACTAAAACCCTCATCAGCGTATCCTCGCGTGGTTGGCTAACAGGTATACGGTCAGGGAGTGTTCCTTATTCCCTAGGTACGTGGAATATTTTAGAAACAAATGGGTCGTGCTGAGAATACCCTCAAGATGGCCCGGTCGTGCGACTCCTTGAACTCTGATATTATAGAGGGTGCACTTTTGCGATTCCAGATATCTTTTGGCGTTGGATAGGTAACATAGGTTGAAGCGTTCTTAGAGCCTACCATGGAGAGTAGAGTTTTCGTTTTTATATAGGTTTCACCCAGCCTTTCACGAAAAGGGTGACCTCAATTAAAAAAAGGGATGGTTAGTTTATTTCATTCTAAAGTACATCCGTACTCGCGACTTGCAACTCGTCGCCATGTCTCATTGTTAACTGCGAATTCCTGCGCGTAGTCGACCTCAAGATGGTGAAGTCGCTTTCCTACAATTACGAGGCTATGCAAAGGCTTTCCAAAGACTTCGACAGGCTGTCGAGAGAGTTCTTCTAGAGTTCCACAGACGATGCGTTGATCATCAGCGTCACCACCGACTCTCGAGAGGGCGACGGCGAGGGTGGTCGCTGGGGACAACACATTTTGGTTTCTGAGTGACTCGATCTCAAGTAGCTGCGACACGGCCTGCGGGATAGACATGTATCGTGGAGGCTCGTATACCTTCCTCCCTCTATCGCCGTCATCAACACCTGAACAAAATGGAATCGGGCGAGATGGAACAGAAGACAAACCTCGCCAGATTCTCCTCGCTCTGCTCTCTGACCTTGATGTCCAACAAGACGAGGGTATGAAGTCCGAGATCGCTATTCTCTTTGATGCGGTCATAAAATGAATCGGGTTTCCAGGTGTCTGTGAAGAAGACGAGTGACACGCTCTGGCCAAAGGAGTACAGTTGGAGACCGGAAGCGCCGACAGCATTCATTATAGAAGCGTTGTGGATGACACGGACAGGGATGCCTTTGGCGCGGGCACGGAGAACGATGTCAATATGTGTTGTTGCGCTGTCTCGTGTGTCAACGAAGAATATACAGAGCGAGAAATGAAATGGAACCCGGACATACCCAAAGGGGTCTCCGACGACGAGAAAGGCGACATCCTGCTTGTCCGCTTCATGAAGTATGGTGTCACTGTCGGTTTCGACCATGTCTCGATCCGCGAGGATGATGGGTTTACCATAAAATGCTTCCTTGGGATTGAAATAGATTAGGGTGCGTGCCTTCAAAAAGCAAGCGATCGACTTGCCAGACGTTCCTTTTGGACCATGAGGATGCTTGTATAGGCCTCGAGATAGACTCGGACAGACGATTTGACTGCCTGTTACGGGGTAAACATTGTTGGAGGCGCTTTGTGATATATGTTCATGTCCACTCACCTCCAAACCACGGACGGTGATGTCTTTTTCGTCACAAAGACCGAGACCGATCACGTAGAACATCGTCGAAAAGAACGTCAGCTTTGGTTAGCTATTCTGGATGCCTGCAAAACCTCGGATCGCTGACAGCGCGTACACCAACTGGCGTGCTTAATCGCCCAGTCCAAGTCATCCACTCAGCCGATCACCGCATTTGGCAAGTCTAAATGAAAATGTTTCGGTGACTTGGTATCACACAAAGTTAATTCGTTCAGACGCTTTCAGAACGGCAACGTATTCGGCAGTTGGCAGGTTATTGTCAAATCAAATCGGACCTTGGCTCGGAGAAGGTTGCATGACAAATTTCCCGGGCCCACCGGAACATTTGTATGAAGCTCCGGGTGGGTGATATGGCGAGGCATACCTACCGAGACTTGGGCGTTCTTTCAAGACTCCACCCATTACGACGGAAACAGTTGTGCACACATCACATTTATCACATCACAGTCTAGACTTGTACGGATCCATCACAGGTATGCGTGGAGCTGATGGTTGTTGAAACCACTCAGCCAGACTTGGGAAGGTACTGGACACCAGTGGTTGGGCAGGTGCCGGAAGATGTGGGGGAATCTGGTTGTCGTCAACATAGCGATAAAAAGTTGCAAATGAGCTGTGCTCACTGATGGGAATAAATGTGCCGTCAATGGCAGATCCCTGCAGATAGAAGTACCAGCTAATTGTGTTCAAACCACCATTTGAGCAGCCAACATCAGGAGTATACTGAGCGAAGTTAAAGTTAGTCAAAAGGTCCATGCCATCAACATATACGTACACCTCCGGAGCCCGTCTGAAGCGCAGAAATGATGTCCGAAAAGACGTAGGTTTGAGAGGTGGACGGCGTGATGCCAGCGTTTGCCAGCCAAGTGTACGTAGGGAGAGTTTGGAACAGATTGACGATTGTTTCACAATATGCCACAGCCTAAGCCAAAAGTAAGCCAACCGTGACAACCCTTGGCGTCGGTAACATACCTCAGCTCCTTGGGGGCTGCCAGAAGGGAGGCAGGAGGGCTCAAGCGTGCTGTCAGAAATGTGGAATCAGAAGCAAGATGGAAACGGTGTGCATCTTTACCTAAAGCATGTACCATGCGCCAACCATTCATGCTAGACCGCTGTCAGCGGGACATTTGTATGGCTGGCATCAACATGACATACATTCCAGAGTTCCTGGTTGGTACCCGCGTCATTCAGCCAGTATTGTTCCATGTAGTTCAGGGTAGAAGTGGCGCCCTGGTCTTGAAGGAGCTGGTTACAAGGTCAGGTTAGCAATAAATTTTCAAAATGTCTCCGAAGATGGGCACCGTGGCAATGTCGTAGTTGCGCGAAGGATCGCAATTCTCCGAATACGTTCCATCACAACTGCAGATCGATGAGTGAGATCCATGCACTACTGCAGAGGAACATACTTGTCATTCCACAGACCTGATGGCCGCGTAAGATCTAATGTACATTTTTGTTGAACGACTGCTTACCGTGAATGGTCCAGCTAGTCGGAGGGCTACCAGCAACGTTGGTGTCCCAGAACTTTGGGATCATGTAAGTTACAGAAAGGGTGTAGTTATCGAAATGATACCTGTGTTTGCAACAGCAAACCCTACGATAGATGAAAGTGAATTAGCAGTTGTTCAGACATGAAGAACAACTTACCCCTGGATATTCAGTACAGCATGTGTTGGACGGAACACCGCTACAAGAAACTGGCCCACCCGCGGGACAGCCAGAACTGATATCAGTCAAGAGACGGGGAAGGGTCGTCGCTCGTGACAACCCAAAAAGCTGAGCTAGCAAGACAAAGGGCAAGACCATATCTGAGAAGGATGCTGAGCAGCTACGGGGCCTGGGTATTTGTACCCTAGAGGCATGCGCAGAATTGTCGTCTTGTAGGCGGTTTATGCCCACCCTGTTAATTCCGGAGCACATGCTCCAACGTTCCAATCGAACGTGCTTGATGAATGATAGTAATATTCGTCCCATGTTCGGAAGGCGCGCCGAAATTCAGAATAGCTTCAATCCCAGCCACATTTGTGGGAGTCCAAGGAAAAATGTAGTGTGATACATCTGTCGATACCGTTTGTGCCAACTAGCCAGGGTTGAACATTTGAATCTGGATGCTGGGTCGCAAAAAATTGGACCATTTGTATCCCTTAAGCCCTCTGGGTCTGCACCAGCACATTGTTGATGTTTCGTGAACTTAGAAGGCAACGCCAAGAGACGCATGGTGTCGCCCTGGAAGAATACTCACCAAGCATAACTGCGACAGGTTCGTGGGATCAATGTGAGCGAATGACTTGATTGCAGTGATTTTCGGCCCGAGCATTTCAAGAAGCGGTTGAGAGCAATGATTTTATATCTTTCTGCACATCCGGCATCTGCAATGACGACGAGACTATATCCGAGTCCAACCACATTCACGGTCGGAACGCAACTGTGTCAGTTTCCAGTTTCCTGAGCTTGACGAAATACTCACTGAAATTCTCATAAACCATCGGCCTTACCCATGGTCCGCAGTTCGTCATACAGTGAGTGTAATGCTCGTGTGACAATGCCGATGATCGTCACAAGGACCACTGTAGGTAGCACATGGGCTGGAGTGGTTATATCTCATGGAGCATCTGCCCCTGCCCATCATAATGATGATCCACACGCATAGTCCGATCGTGCAGTGAAAGGGTTCAGGAGGGCTACCCGGGCCAGCTTGTATCGCATGTTTTCAACATTCCCACCATCACGGCCCGGTTCAATACCTACCGATGTCAGTGAATGAGTGAATGCCCGGTCGCTGTCAACGTTGAAAACTTGAAACCGTTGCGTCCGTTCGCGGACGCCGTAAGCTATACCTTGGGCCGACTTGAGGGTCCATAAAGCCTACTGTTAGACAGTGCATAAAGGGTCGGGTTTGCTGTCTTTAAAGGTTCCTATTTGGTCAGTCACGAGCTGCTCTTGAACATCCATTGTGGCTTCTCCATTGACCACGGCTTCAAACGACAGGCATGAATAGAGTCAGGTATAGTACAAAATCGAGTTTAAATCATGTCGGGGGTTATCAAAAATCATAACAGGAAATGAACCGGGAGGCAAACAAAACTTAAAAGAACTTACGTTGAGTACAGGTCAAATTCCAATATGCACGGACACGATTCGGTTCTCCAGCGGCACTTTATCCGCTGACTCTATAACTGCAGCATTCGGCGCCATCGCCGCATGCTCAAAGTCGACGTCTTGCTGTTTGAACATCTCCCTGTAGAACCCTGTGACCACCTGGTGCACGATCGAATCATCTACCTTCCACAAGTCCCAATCACCCCATTGAATCCTGCAAATTGCATCCCCGCTGCTAGGTGTATCACCTCGTCTGGAGTGGACTCGTCCCCGACCGCAGTGTGGCATGTCGACAAGAACGCAAACTAGGAGTGCGTGTAACGCTCCTGGATGATCCGCATGAGTGTGAACTTTCCATCTCCCATCGCGAACCACGATTCGAATGGCTTCTTGGCGTGCTGTGCGCCATGGCAGGCGATGTGGACAAACCGATGGTTTTGAAACGCCTGCACGGCTCCCTCGAACATCGCCTGCTCGTGGCTGCACTACTGGTAATGGCCACGAATAATCAAAAGCATGGACTTGCTCTTCAGAGTCTTGCAGTTTCCTTATGGGATCGCTATAATATATCACAAGATCATGCTCACTTGGGTAGAGCAATTCAGTTGTTCAAGAAAACATTGATAACCCATCCACCCCAACATCGCTACTTTGCACGGGTTTCTGATCAACTGGCTCAGGAGAAATCGAGAAAAACCCTCTTGACGACGGATTTCATGCACTACAGCTTTCCATTCTTCATGGACCCGCCAGTATGGATCCGTCTCTTTCCCTCCGCTCCCTTGGGTATGTCGCCTGAGACTGGCATTCAGCTGACTGAGTTTGTTTGCGAGCATGGATCCGTGGCTACCCTGATGCTCTAGTGTAGCCAGAGAGATATCGAAGTGTGCGAGCTGATTCCAGAGGATTCCTCGGCCTTGCTCTAGGAGTTCAACAACCATCTGGAGGTTGTCATGCCTCAGAACACATGAGAATGCATCAATGGCTTAGTTAGCCACCTTTGCTTGAATAGCTTCATGTCAAGAATTAACTGAAGCCTGGGTGGAGATGGAGTGATCCAGGACATTGAGTGACATTTGGTAAGCCTCCAAGGCTGAGGGATGGTTGTATTTTTCAGCATCACTAATCCAACACTGAATTGCATCCCACAATGGTGAGGGGACTGCAGGACCAGAGCTTTTCAGCAGTTCATAAGTATCAAATGCTTCTTTTAGCATGTCTTGTGATTCATTTGAAGACTGCATCTCATGTGTGAGGAGAATTTGTCTCAGCCAAGTTGTCAATACCAATAGGAAATGTTACAGTTTTGGATCCAAACCCCTAGTAATGGGGTTATGATGTTCACAAAGAATGTTATCTCTTTCACCCCTGCCTCTCTCTCACCATATGACTAGTTGCCACACTAGGGTTGTACTGTTATGGAAATAAATCATTTTAGAAGTTGTTGTCTCAAATGGAAGTACCCTTGACCCTGTTCTATATGTAGAATTCCCACATGGTGTGCCATCACTGTGCTTCTATTGTCCTCATGGCCTTCTTTGCTTCTACCATGAGGTGTGCTTCTTGCTTCTAGGGTTTAGGGCTTACCCTTTGTTACAAATTTCCATTCTATCTCTCGAAGAACCATTCTCCGCTTATGTCAGCTGTCATCTTCCTTCTTGGATGCTATTTTCATTCTAGGCTTAGTCAGCTGTTGACTGCCTCGTGTCCCCATCTTTCCCATGTTTAACCCTTCACCCTACCCCAACCGTTCCTTGTTTAGCTTAGCATAGCTTGGTCCGTGCGTCGTAAGGGCAGGTATAAATACTTAGCGAGATATACTTGTATAAGTAAGCTAGTTCTACGCAATCAAACGTAGTTCCCTAGTTCCCAGAGTCCTCCCTTAAGGTTGTTTACTTCAACTAAGGGATCCCCATTCCATCCCTATCGGTGTCTACTACGTTACGCGTAACAAAAGAACTAGCTTCTCACTAGTTGAGAGCTATCTACGCTCCAACCATTCCACCAAGATATTTTCCCCCTCCTGAATCATCTGACTCTACTGTGTCGGTCGAAGAAGACGACGACGAGTTATACCAAGTAGATTGCGCCCCATCCCCTCCTCCAGCACACCTCTTCCCCCCTATTCCAGACTTCGACGTCATGAATGACCCAAACGTCCCTGCTCCCCACGATGTAATCCCCGCACCTCCTGTCCAGGCTCCCTTACCAGCCGAATTGAAAGCTGGTCTTCCAGAGGCCTTCTCTGGCGAAACAAAAGATGCCATTCACTGGGGCCAGTCGATGGCCGTGTATTTCAAGTTGAATCCCCGTCACTATGAATATGACAGTCCCAAGATCCTGGTCACGTTAAGCAAGCTGACAAAAGGAAGAGGAGTGCCTTTTGCTGAGAAATGGTACCACCTGTTAAATAACACAGAAATCCCAGACGATGAAAAGACCTATGATCTCATGATGGAAGATTTCAATAAGACTTTCTACCCATATAACTTCAAAGAGGAAGCACGTCGGAAACTTTTAGCAACGAAACAGAACTTGCGTGACCGTGACGAAGGCTTTCAAAATTACCTCGCCGATTTCCAGCTACATGCCGCATGCAGCGGAGTTACTGATCAGAATATCCTCATTGATGCTTTTGCTGCTGGACTTGACCCCCAGTTAAGTCAGATGATCCTCTCTATGGGGACGCTTCCAGATACCCTCGATGTTACGTAGTGAGCCAGTAGCTTCGAATGGCAGCGACTACGAGGGTGACAACAAGATACAAGACGCCAGTGAGAAGGACTGCTGAAGACAAGACAGCAAGAGCAACGTCCACTAGGATAGTTG
>JBBPJT010000144.1:0-46305 GCA_038088895.1 Xerocomus potaroensis | reverse complement strand
GACTTGCCATGTCTCCACTTTCTTCTGTTCTACCATCCATTCATTGTGATGCGGAGGGAAGCACGTCAATTGCTGGGTCCGCTCTCAAGAGCGTCCGAAATGCTGTCTCTGTCCCCGAGAACGAGCTCAAACGATGGAGGCGCGTCTTTGACACCAATGCAAGAGTCGTTGTCAACGGCGAAAAGTGTGTCGTACAACCAATGTGCCATCACAATGTGCTCACCGGTCCCATACCAGGTTCCTTGATGTGGAGAACTTTGTCAGTGCCATTGCACCAAGAGGCGACCTAAGCAAGATTGGTCGTGCACAGTTTGCCATGCTGTTCCGTGTTGCCGACACCTCAAAGCGGGGTCTTGTTTCTTGGGAGGACTTTACAGTCTTCGAGACGCTTCTGAAACGTCCTGACGCGGATTATTGGATAGCTTTTCAATACTTTGACGTGTGAGTTGCGAAAAAAAATAGGGGTGTACTACCTCAAGTTTGACACCGACTTTATCACGAAAAGGGACAACTCTGGGACGATCACCTTTGATGAGTTCAAGAACGTATTCACAGCTAATGTTGCCTCGTCTTCTATACCTTTCGACTTTGACTGGTCAGTTAGCTGCCTTTGTGCAAAAAATGTGTTTTACTTTAGTCTTCGTCTTGTAGCGATTGGATTAAGTTGTACCTAGGGAAGAAGAATGGAACACACGTGTTAGGATGTGAGTGACCCTTGTGATCTTCGTTTCTTTGTATCTTTGCTGAATATGGCCGTTGGCAGACAACGAATTCACCCAACTAATGAAAGGTGTTCAAGGGGAACGTCTTCGTCAGGCTTTCAAGTATTTGGACGCCGACCAGGATGGCTTCATCAGACCGGAGCAATTCAAGCAAATCATTCTTGTGCGTGGACTTGTGTCATTGGTGACGTGGAGCATTCATGTTGGGATTAGGAGCTTGCTGGCCATAAATTATCAGATGCAGTAGTGGAACGCCTCCCCACACTATGCACGCTAACGCCAGGTGGACGTATATCGTATTCTGAAGTGGTCGCATTTCATAATGTCGTCCACGGTGGGTGTCCTCGATACGTCTTCTTTAAACTACTGACACCAAAGATTGGGATACTAGAAATGGATATGGTCGAACGGTGCGCGGTAAAGCTTCGCACAATAACTGAAAGTGTTCATGAACTCCTGTGTCAGGATCATACGGGAAGCGACTGCCAGGTCCAAGGACGGCAGGATAGATCAATCCGACTTCCTCAACCACTCCGCTGCAAAGTCACGCTATTCACTTTTCACGCCCATGGAAGCATCTATCATCTTCCACTTCGCCGGACGGGGGAGCGGAGACAAGAGACTTGCTTTAGTTGACTTTGCACAGCTACTGGATCCCCGCTGGAGACACCCGCAAGAGGAATTTGAAGGCAAGATTGAGGCTCCTAAGGCCTCACTCTTGAACGAAGCCTTTCAATCTGCATACAATTTCGTTCAAGGAGGTGGGCGCGAATGATACTGTAATCGAGTGGTGCTGAACAGATCATAGGAATTGCTGGTGCACTTGGGGCAACTTTTGTTTATCCCATTGACATGGGTAAGCATCTTTCATTATTCAGGTAGATGCGAT
The DNA here is from genome assembly GCA_038088895.1 of Xerocomus potaroensis. Lineage (NCBI taxonomy): Eukaryota > Fungi > Basidiomycota > Agaricomycetes > Boletales > Boletaceae > Xerocomus > Xerocomus potaroensis. The sequence continues at coordinate 44,694 of JBBPJT010000144.1, read as the reverse complement.
TGAGCGAACTAAAGCATGGATCGACAGTTAAGGTATGTCTCATGCTGATTCTGTTCGGTTGATTGTTAGCGTTATGTTTTCCAGACTCGGTAAGACTCTTTTGATTTGTGACTTTGCCATTAACTGATAGATCTTGGGCTTAGTATGCAGAATCAACGAAGTACAGTTGTCGGACAAATGCTATACAAGAACAGCGTAGATTGTGCTCAAAAAATTCTGCGTAACGAGGGATTTCTTGGATTCTACCGCGGACTTGGCCCCCAGTTGATTGTGCGGGTACCCGCTTCACTCCGTCGCAACGCAACTGATACCAGTGATAGGGTGTTGCCCCGGAAAAAGCCATTAAACTGACCGTTAATGACTTCGTACGTGGGCGGGCAATGGACCCTGAAACGGGCCGGATCAAGCTTGGCTGGGAGGTGATCGCTGGTGGCACTGCGGGCGGTTGTCAAGTTGTATGTATTGACTATGCCATCCGTATGGTTGCACTAACACAAGCAGGTTTTCACAAACCCCCTAGAAATTGTGTACGGTTCCTGGGTCCATTCTGTTAATTGCTTCTGACACGTTGGTCACTTGTTTCTAGTAAGATTCGGTTGCAAGTACAAGGCGAAGCCGCGAAAGCAGAGGGTGCCGCTGCAAAAGGCGCGGTGCACATCGTTCGGCAATTGGGCCTTGTGGGTTTATACCGAGGGGCTGGCGCGTGCTTGCTCCGTGATATTCCATTTTCCGCAATCTACTTCTCCTCCTACTCTCACCTCAAGAAAGATGTCTTCCAAGAAGGCTACAACGGCAAACAACTCGGATTCTTTGAGACACTCAGCGCAGCTGCCATCGCGTGAGTTCCAGCACGATTGTGTATACTCTTGATTTAAGAACACTTCCACAGGGGTATGCCGGCAGCCTATTTGACTACTCCAGCCGGTCAATTTGCATACATTCTGTTATGAAACGAGCTGATGTGCAGGCAGATGTGGTGAAAACGCGCCTTCAAGTTGAGGTTCGCAAGGGCCAGTCTCACTATAAGGGTTTAAGAGATGCATTCGTGAAAATATGTGAGCTTAGCACCCATTTTCAAAGTTTAACCTCATTGGATACTGCCTAGATCAAGAAGAGGGCTTCAAAGCATTGTTTAAGGGTGGCCCAGCACGCGTCCTCCGAAGTAGCCCTCAGTTTGGTTTTACACTGCTCACGTATGAGTATCTACATAAGGTATGCAAATTAATCGCGATTGAGACCTCTTCAATAATCGGACAATCTGCCTTGCAGTACCTACCGGTGAGTAAACTGGCGATGAAATCATCTCATTATTGATGTACACCACACGTGCAGTTCCCATGGGAAGAAAAGCCACCTCAAGTACAGACCGCACTCACCTCACGGCAAGAGGACATGTCAAGGGTCCGTGCGCGGAACGCATTGAAAATTTTACTTGACGTGCATGGCGATTTTGGACGCCGTGCTGCCAACTTCAGCCCTCCTCTTGTCCGCCCTGGGTCATCCAGTCTGGCGTGACACCCCGAAGTCTTAATTCATTATTCATCGTGCTGCTGCTCTCTTTTTTGCTTCTCCGCTATCCTAATAACCTAGAGGCGAAGACCGTGGGTACTATAGATGCAATCGGCGGCTGTATTGTGCCATCCCGTACATAGTTCATAAACTAACATGACGAAAACTCAACCCGCTACCACAACCCAGTCGCTAACTTGTACTCCTTGTTCGTAATTAATGCCCTTGAGTGAGGTCGAATATCCGTCTCGTCCGGAGTCGCTAAAGTACAGGAAGGAGAGGTTCCTTGTCTTCTTCTCTTCAAGACTATCTGGAAGCAATTTGCCATGGTGCCCGGTGGGTTGATAATTGGCATGGTGACTCCCACAGGCAACAACTTCTGAATTGAACACCGACAGGACTGCCAGGCCGTGGAAGGTCTAATCAGTGACACGTTCTCCGTTGAGTCAGGGCCGTCCGCCGTGTTAGTCTACGTTGGTCAGAGATCAGAGTGAGTGTTTGATAGTATTAATCCTCTGGCTACTGAGTACTGAATGGCGAGGCCTAGGTGGAAGGCAACCGACAATATCTTTCGTCAAGAGCCATGGAAAGTGAAAGCCATCCCAACTATCGTCAAGCTAAACGAAGTAGGTCGCTTGCTGTGTCATCCCCAAGATTCCACAATAACACATTCTGCGGCAGGCTGGAGAGGAAGTTGGGCGTCTAGTTGAAGGGCAAAATGCCATATCGGACGAGCTACCCTCGTTCATTAGCAGTCCATTCCGATGATTGTTCGTAACAGCCGAGGCACTGACAGGATAGGTCTCCAATAAATGTCAAATGAGTCAAACGCCGAAGTCGCAAAACACAGTGCTCTACCGGATAACTAGTATAAAAGGTAACGGGGGGATATCCCCGACATACTGTCAAGTGATTATTTCAGTTGTTGTAGTTCACTTTTTGGTCAGCGTACAGTTCAGAGTTGGATTTAATTTTGGCTTGTCAAGCGGAACAGCATGACCTAACTGTCTTCCTATGGGGAACCAAGTCCAGGACGCTGTCGTTGTCCGGGTACCCTGCACCACAGCTCCTGTCGGTTATATGCAGTGGCCTTTTGTTTTCTTCCGATGTGCGTCTTCCCCATGTATGGAACGCCTATGCCCGTGAGTACATTTAGCATCAGACAGTTGACATGCCTTATCGGCTCCCAGGTACCATTTATTATACATCACACCTTTTTGATTGAGAACACACATCAGAGAACGGGCCACCGTGTGAGCATTTGATCCGATGTGGTGTAATTTAAGACACCGGGGGTATTGCTAGGTTCGCCAAGGGTTCGCAACGATCGCGTGTCTTATTTTGCGTACTCAGCTCGTGTCATATACTTTCTCCCAACCATCGAGACTGCCTGCCTGTGATAAAACTGAAGAGTTCATATCCAGAGGACAAGTCTGAGTGTGCGAAGTATCAGACGGAACCGCGGTCCTCGATGAACATCTCCGCAGTTATTAAAAATAATACTTGCCCAAGTTGCAGGCATGGAGTTTGCTGAGCGGTTGGTTCGCAGTGTAACTCACCAGTGAGAACAGCCCACCCTATTTCTGCTCATTCTTGATATACTCGAAACGGATTATCGGACTGTAGTGGAAAGGATGCTGTTCCGTAAGTTGGTCGAGAAAACAGTGCTCATCCTGTATCATCGCATTGGGTTTGTCGGACTCTAGGACCGGCCTGAAGGTGTGGAAGATGCGTTGGAACTCGGCTTCATTGGCACAAACCGTGAACGCTGGTGAATCTATGGTGATCGGCGTATAACAGCCGCATGCATGTTGTGGACTGCCTGGAATTTTTCACTGCACAGCCTGATCATCCTAAAGTCAATACCGACATTTCTTCTCGTGGTTTGAACAAGCTTGGGCGTACCAAACAGTGGACAGTGTCTACCCGGGATAAGTTACACTCGTTACGACAGGCCAGACAGTCTGGAGAGACTCAGCGAGTAAAATCTCCAGATTTACCACCGCTTTTATGCGATACGACAATCCCACCTATCACCATCTCCCTGCCCGCGATAGCCTTCAGCATATCCCAAACTGTGAGTAAGCCAATAGAGACAGCGGTCAATGCTTCCATTTCGACCCCGGTTTTTCCTTCACAGGAGATCGTAGCCGAGCATCGGATTCTATATTGTAATGTATCGGGCCCTTGGCACTGCCTGTCTACTACTTCGGGCGTCAGGGTGGCAGAAATGCTAGAAAGCTGTAGAGGATGACACAGGGGGATCAGTTCCGAAGTCCGTTTACATCCCATTATCGCTGCCAGTTGTGCTACGGTGAGGGTATCGCCCTTACTGACAGTCTTAGTACGCCGTTCCTTCACCGAAGGGTTATACTCTGAATGAGACGGGGATCCAGTAACCAGCTCATAAGCAATCCTGGGAACATAAATGTATCCTATCGCCGTGGCAGAGCGCTTTGTCCGATCTTTGTCGCTGATATCGACCATCGACGGATGACCGGTAGAATCAAAGTGAGTTAGCTTCGGTGTCGCAATGGATGAGTGACTCTGCCAGCGCTGTTGGGTTCGAATTACTGCACGGAAGGTTGCTGTTGTAGGAACAAGACAGCTCGAGGAGTGCGTTAATGATTGCCGCGGTCCTGTGTAAATACAAATGTTGATCAGGGAGGATGCTGCTAGGTGTCCTACGCCGTTCCAGGAAGAAAGTAGCTAACCTCCTATCAAAATCATCGGGCGATTGCTTAATACGTCAATCCCTTCCATTCCAGCATGTTTCTCCTTCTTCTCAATAACGGCGGATCCAATAATGTGGAGAACTTCTTCATCTGTTGCACCACTTCGAACTGCATCACGGAGAGATATCTCCTTGGCATCAAACAAACAAACCTGACATCGCATGGAGTCAGTTAACATGCTTCGTCAAGATGTAGAAATACACCCGCTTTTATTTGACCATCGGCAGTTAGCCGCAGGCGGTTGCAAGATGAACAGAAGTGGTCGGACATGCTACTAATAAAACCAATGTTGCCTGTATATCCTGGTATCTGCCATGAACGAGCAGTATCGTTGAGCTCATCAGGTGCACGGTGAATCGCTGGGTGTCTGCGCTTGATCATGTCCAGCAAGTCTATAGATGGAACCATTTTCTCTTTGCCCCATTTGTTACCTTGAAATTGAGCTCACTGGATTGGTAAAGGGAGGGAATGATACTTGAACAATCACCTGTGAAAGGCATAAACTCGATGAAGCGAACAGAAAGCTTCTTATCCTTGGTGAGCTCAACAAAATCTAGGATCTCGGAATCGTTAAGTCCTTTGACGACGACGACATTCAGCTTGACGGATTGCAAGCCATGGCAAGACAGTGCCACGTCCAAAGCACGAAGTACCACATCATGACCGGGGCGCCGTGTCATGATTTCGAACTTGAACGGGTCCAATGTATCAAGGCTAGATACGTAGGCGGGTTTGAAGTATACACCAAGGGAAAGCAAGGAAACAAACCTCAGATTGAGGTGAGTGAGTCCATTGCGCACGAAGTCGGGCAATCTACGGTGAAGGGCAAGCCCGTTGCTGGTCATTGCGATCGAACTGAGACCAAACGGACGCAATTCATTGAGTCGTGCTAGGGTCAACGTCGGATGGTAGCCGGTGAAGAGTAGAACGGATTACCTATGATGGTGTCGAGGCCCCTTCTGACGGTTGGTTCGCCACCGGTCAAACGTATCTTCCGAACACCATTTTTGACGAAAAGAGATGCCAGACGGATGACTTCGTCGTCTGTGAGGATGTGTGCGGGGGGAGAAAGCTCAACGCCTTCACTCGGCATGCAGTATAAGCCTGATGATTGAATGGATAGAACGCTCGGAGGCACAAATGTGGACACACATCTCAAATTGCATCGTTCAGTAAGTGAGATACGGAGGTAATCGTGTTTTCGGTTAAAAGAATCAACCAAGGCGGGTGAAAGGGGCCGCAGGGCATCAATGTGCGCAATTCTATCCTTACCGGTAGTTGGTGCAAAGTCCCAGAGAGAGGAAGAATGACTGTACCTGTACCAATGTTCGAAGGTAGGATAGCGGACGAACTAGGGAGGGATATAATCTGGTGCGAACGCGATCCATGTCGGCCCTGTCATCATCAATCAAATCCATATATATATGAGCGTGACGAGCGCGTGACATTATGTAATATAGAAAGATAGCTTTGTGACTGGACGCGTCACAGTGTATATTCATTATTCAATTCAATCACTGACGCGTCGATCTCAGGCCATGGCAAGTATCTCCTTCGTTCACCGCCAGATATCTTAATCATTCATGCACAGTCTGTGTTTGAGTATAATGGTGGTTCTGTCATAGCCATGGCCGGGAAGGACTGTGTCGCCATCGCCTCCGACCTTCGGTTGGGCACCCAGGCATTGGGCATTTCGGCCAACTTCCAGAGGGTACTCGCTCTAACACCTCCCCATGCTCTCTTAGCGTCTAACTCTTATCCAGGTCTTCCAGGTGACAGACCGACTGTATGTCGGTCTTCCTGGACTAGGCACTGATGTCACAACACTGTGAGCTGTCTATCTGATCCTCACCACCTCTATCTCAGCCATCATAGACGCGAGCGTTTCCGGTATCGCGTCAATACGTACACTATTAAGGAGGAACGAGAGATCCAACCAGAGACATTTACCAACATGGTGTCTTCTACTCTATACGAGCACCGTTTTGCACCATACTTTATTGAGCCCGTGATTGCTGGTCTTTCAAAGTCTCCCACAGGCGCATTCAAACCATTCATCGCTGCAACAGATCTCATAGGTTGCATAAACTTTGCCAAGGATTTCGTCGTTGCTGGGGTTGCCAGCTCCAAACTGTTCGGTATCGCAGAAGGACTTTGGGAACCTGATCTCGAGCCGGAGGATCTCTTTGAGACTATCTCGCAGACTTTACTCAACGCAGTTGACCGAGATGCGTTTTCTGGCTGGGGCGCTGTCGTACATATCATGTGAGGATACATCCTGTCACCTAATTATCTCCTGATGGTCCAGATTTTAGCACCAAAGATCGAGTTGTTTCACGCACGCTCAAGGCCCGCGCAGACTGAGTTCATTTTGTGGTACTTTTGTAGTAGACAAATTTAAGATCATCCGAGTGTACTAAACCGGTCGTCCGATATCTATCGTATGAGGTGCTGCTCGATTGTCAGAGATGACCACTACGATGACGATAAACGCGATCTTGAACGATCTGTCTCTTCCCTCACGCACTTTTCCTGTCAGTTTTACAGAGACTTCCGCCATCCATCACGGTTTTCGCGTAGGCCTGTCTACGTCGAAAGCTCGGTCACCCAATGTCACCGCTATCGTTCTCAATTGGTCTCGATTGGAAAACGTGATCCGTATCGTATCCCTCCTCTGCGGGTCATGGTTGGACGACACCATTTCCGAAGTTTTCGTCTGGAATAACAGTCCTCAGAGGCTTTCTAAAGAGGTTGGCTAACTGAAGAACCTGTACCAGGCCATCCACTACGGAAACTTGGACTGACACCATTTGTAGATCTTCTCTAATATCCATTGCGACACGCGCAAGCTCAAGATAGAGAACTCTCCGAAGAACTTGTATTTCTACGCCCGATTTCTTGCTTGCACCAAGGTGTCAACACCATACTGCTTTATTCAGGTATGTTGCGCATCTGGTACACAATCGCGATGCCTCACGATGTAGGATGACGACTACATCATCCTTCCAGAGCTCATAAAAACTCTCCGTCTCCGAGTGGAAGAATCTCAGCAAGACGGAATCTATCTTTTGCCGCCACATGAGCACCTGTCCAGCCGACTGCGCACGACAGTGGCCCCGAATGGCATCCATACCGGCTTCGCATGGCTGGGTTACGGTGCCATGATAGGTCGTGATCATGTCCTTAGATTCCTCTCTCTCTTGCATGACGAAAGTCTTGGTATGACGGAGGAACAAATGAAAATGGCAGACAATTACTTCACTATCCTGGGCAACCAAGTGCCAGAAATTTGGTTCGATCAAGGTTTCGAACTTGGTGGTGGCGAACCATTCACTGTTGGCCATGAGGGCAACGAACGAAACCGAATGCATATAGTAAGTCCTCAGTCGATGGTAATACCTGGCTTGCTGCACGAAACAGGAAACTGCATGTTGTTACTTGGATAAGATTGTGGCCCATCCACTCGGTTGTGCTCAATATACAAGTTTTGTCAACAGGGATGATCGAGTTTCCAATCCCGACGATTGCGTAGACCGTACACCTGCACTCGGTGTACCCTATTTGTTGGAAACCAACATCAAATTACTTCCCGATGTAGAAATTCCTGACAGCACCTCTGCAAAGGATATGCTCAGCAATGAGCAAGAACGCACAGGGTTGATAGGAGAAGAAGCAATGTGGCACTACCAGCGGTGTCCCCTATCTTGTGCTGTGGATGGGGACACCGACACCGCGTTCCGTAGCCCCAATGGTGAGTTGGACGGTAGACGGTCAGCATGATGCCAACATTCTTTGAACTGTCCGTGTAGATGCAAGACAAGGCGACTACATTCTTATCGACGTATTGTCAACGCTGGATTTCAATGGTTCCACGGTCGAGCTGGTTTTCCTCGTGGCCAAAGGCAGCGAGCAGATCCTCCGTAGATCGAAATACGAATGCTCCTCCGATGGACAATGCTGGGTGGGCACCACGATTGCATGATACTGTATGATGTTGAAGCTCAGTGGATGTGCAGCTACCATCGCCCTACCAGCTCTTGACCCGAGGCACGGCATTAGTACCAGAGTTGACCGGGGATGTTGGCACTTGTTTGCTGGAGTGCAGCGTGCGGATGGCGGGGAGTCATGCACGGTTCTTCAAGGTCACTGCTTGCGAAAACGTTTCTCGCCCGTGGGTAGTATACGAGGCATGGGTGAGGTCTGTATCAAATGTGTAGTGTGTGATGGCCATTCGCATGGGACATATCGCTTGCCAGGGTTACTTCTTTTGTCGACAACTCCGCTTTCCCTGATTCATCCAGCCCTACATCGCATTCGACGCCTCTAGTCATGTTCCGCCTGGCAGCAAAGAGTGCTTTCAAACCAGATGTTACATTCAGAAGAGCACAACGCTCTATCTCAGTCCAGGTAGCGCACCTGTATTCTTGACGCTGTCATACTAAGGATGTACGGCAGACGTTGCTTCATGGATCCCCAGATGCCCGCAAGGCGGGCGAAATCGAAACCCAGCAACACTCGAGACTCGTGGCAAGAGGCAAATACGTCCACGGTTTTGAAGGCAAGGCACTTGGTGTGCACTGGACTCAATTACCTCACGAATTGGACAGTTCATCAGGTGAAACCTGATTCGATCGACGAGTACAAAGCGGCTGCGTGCGTGGCTTTCTGGCAAGAGATACCTGTCATTTTATATCCGTATTCTTAGCGAAAAGTACTATGCAACTATCAAGGATGACACAAGATTACACGTCAAGCTGACTGGCAGTTGGGAGACGTTGGTCGGTAACCAAGACACGTTTGGTGAGTGTTGCCTCTCGCATCTGTTCGCCTACTTTATTTGTGTCTTCAGTTCATATACTAGAATATGAGAATTATGCTGGTTATGACAAGACTATGGAACTCATCAGAAACTCAGAGGTAACACTCTCTGTCGTCACCTTGTTCCTGCATGACGATGTCCCTGCTCAGCACGCTAATTCCTACAAGGCACTTCTCCCTTTCATAACTTCCCGCTCTACGCAACTTGCACAGGAATTTGCATTCTTTCCCACCTCACCACCGCATGCCCAAGGTGGTATCTTTGAGCTCCGAAGCTACCAGTTGAAACCTGGCACCCTGCTGGAGTGGGAGAATACATGGTGTGTTTTCGATGAACATGATGCGTCGTGTTCCGGGATTGACCTATACTTTCAGGCGGAGGGGTATCGAAGCCCGCCGGAAATTTGTTGCTCCAGTCGGTGCTTGGTTCTCGCAGATTGGACGACTCCACCAAGTTCACCACATGTGGCAATACCCGTCAGTGGGGGTTTGATCCTGAGTAGGGACTCACTCTCACAGCTTCACCAGGAGCCTCGATGCAAGGAAAGAAACGAGGGAGAAGGCCTGGCAGATTGATGGATGGGCAGAGACGGTTTCCAAGGTACATAGCATCTCTTGCATCGGAGCTAGAAGACTGATGATGCTGCAGACTGCACAGCTCGCAAAGCTCATGGATTCGTTTATACTACTTCCACTCCCTTACAGTCCTCTTAAGTAATAGCAAATTAGAGACTTGGTTTGATTGATGTTTTTTTGTTCCCAGCAATTAATTATATGTGTGGTCACAATTCACAAGTGCATGTGAGCAACATGGACCCGATTTAGTAACCGTAAGATGATTATACTAAAATTGATAGCCTAATACTATAGTGTCATTACTCATCCGGGTCGATGGCGCCGTCTTGCGGCGAGTCGCGAGTCTGTCTTTCCACAATGTCGGGGGCCAACTGGAACGGTTCCGAACACTCAGAAGAAGAATCCAATCAAGACTCTTTATCGAACCGTAAACGGAGTAGTAGGGGTGAACATCGTCTTTCCCCGCTCCGGTTTTGTCTACTGAATTGCCCGTTAATTAGCTTGCGATCAATGCAGAAAAACCAAGAGCAAATGCGAACCCTCCAGTACTCCGGGGACTTGTAAGGGCTGTGCCTCTGGAGGAAATGGTATCTCCGCATCTGCCCTCTTGCCATTAGGGTCCTGATAATCTCTTTGTCCTCAGTCTGTACTTTTCTAGGTATGTGTGGTCCGGCAATTACTCCTCATCAACTCATACCAATTATCGTAGGTCCTAGCTACAAGCGCGGCCCTCCAAAAGGGTACATTCAAGCTATTGAACAACGATGGCAACAGGTCGAGTCGCTGCTTGGGTCGCTGCTTTCATGTCCAGACCGTCGGGTGCAGGACTTGCTGGCCGACATTCGACAGGATGAATTAGCCAGAGAAATATTGAACAGAGTGGATACCGGGCCTTTTGTACGCCGACTCCCAAATGAAATAGGGTTCACGACTGACGCCAAAGTGTAGGGTCCTACCGGTCGTCTCTCTCAGTCCACGGGTGCCACCAAAGAGGATTTCTTTGCTTGTATCTTCCAAAGCAACGAGACGTCTCGTGAGACTGCGCGATCTAGACGTCAGTCACGTATTTCGCGAGAGATTGTTTCGTCTTCAAGAGGTGATTGTCTCTTTGACTATGAAAGCAAGCTTGTTTTAAACATGTTCGGAGACCGCACCTTGTCCAGTATCCCAACCGCCGAATGGCAAGATCGCCTAGCTGCTCGCATCTCTAGGAACACATTGGAACCTCCCAGCTCTAATACTCGCCAATCATCTTTGCATGTGGTCGGCGAGGGTCCCTTGCCACAACGTCGTCGTCTCGATGGGACTGATTCTGAGGTTGATTCGAGCTATCCCAGCTGGAATGATATGTACACCATGGAGGCATTTTCGGGTGATCGGATAATGATTTTGGTATGCCATTCAATAAGCTCATTCCTGGTGTTCAGATTCGGAGGAGGCAGATGAATCCCACTGTGCAACTGCATTTGGACAATTGTCATTGGACGAGAATCAAGAGGTAAGTTGCGCCATAATCGATGTTTTGAATTGCTCACGTGGTGTAGGTCAGATATCACGGGAAAGCCAGCGGCCTCCACCTCCTCATGCGAGGCGACCGTGTTGACAGCCGTCTTGACGGGGGAGTTTGGTTGTTTTCACTTCGTTTTCGTAGCTGCAGGAATACTCTAATCAGCCATTTGCAGGAGGCTTCCAATGGCACCATTCTGGCCATATGCCAAGACGCACTGGTCTGCCCTACCGCCAGAGGCTGATATTCATATTGTGCTGCCTCCTCACGAGGTCCAGGAACGGTTGCTCGACCTGTACTTTTCATATTCCTACCCGATATTTCCTGTTATACACAGGAGTCGTTTCTTGCGAGAATACAATGAATGGTAAGATTACCGTGTGATTGTATCAGTTCAATTCCTCACACAAATGCACTACAACAGGAAGAGAACGTCAGTCAACATTTGATTCAACTCCAACGGGTGTTTACTTAGCCACAGTGATAGTGACAATCTAAGTCCACAAGGCTTGAATAACCATTCTCCTTCCGCTGCTACAGAATCGTCACAAACCGTGAGCAAACTATTACTTCTGTCGATATTTTCCATTGGTGCCCGCTACGTCGACGAGGATTCTCCTGAACCAACGGATAAAATATGGGACGCAGGATGTGACTACCTCACCCAAGCAAAGTTTGTTCTAGGTATTGGTGATCTCCTTCATAGCTCATCCTCAATCTTATTCTTGTTATTAGCACAAGTATCACACAGCTGCAGACTATCCACCTGTCAGGCTTTACTCCTCCTTGGACATCGCGAATTTGGAATTGGTATTTTCTTTTGAGGTTGCCTATCCTTCATGCTGATCTAGCTTTCAGGGTCCATGGAACAAGGGTGGTTGTACATTGGTACGCAATGCAGTCGGCCATTTCACGGCCAACTAATGTTCTTGTTCGAAAGGGATGGCAATTCGCATGGTACGTTCTGTATGCTAATGTCCAATGTCGACCCGATAAATGGTAGTGTAGGCGTTAGACCTGGGTCTCAACCGTGCGGCAGATAACTGGGAGTTTGGTGGGAAGAAGATGTTTTCCGACGAAGAAAATCAAATGAGGAAACAGATATGGTGGGGTTGTTGCATTGCGGATAAGTGCGTTCCCGTTTGATATCCCGAATCTGGCTCAACCTCGAGCCCAAAGATGTAGCTCCACCTATATGGGTTTGTAAACGTGAGTTCGACGTTTGCGCGTAGAAATTCACATTCCTATATCAGGGCGCCCTATCTGTATTCACGAGAACGACTTCGATACACTGCTGCTGGATGCAGAAGAGGTGAGCTGTGAGAGCATGGAGGTGCAATGCTGATCAGATCAGTATGAGGACGATTTACATTTAAGCCGTCAACCCGGCAAGGCATCCCATCAATCCTTATCAACCTTGCTCATCATGCGATGTTTCCGAGTTGCTTCGTCACTATGTCCGTATTCCCATTCGGCGGCCATCTCAACTTTAAGAATAATTTATTCCATTAGCCTTGATCATTGGGTCGATTGTGTCATTGGTTTACCCAGTGAAGTCTCCAAAACGTGGCTCGAGGAGAGCTACCCTGAGTAGCCTGGAAGCTCGTCTTGACCAATGGTATCTTGACCTCCCTGACAACCTACGATACGACCCTGCGAGTAAGAAGAGTACTCCACCACCACCTGTTCTATATATTCATATCAAATACTGGACCGCTGTGCTGCTTTTACACAGAGCCTTGTAGGTGGATTTCCCAATTGCAGCTTGATTGCTCATGTGCTCCTCGGCAGCCTGCCAAATTGGAAAGGGTATGACTTTTTGATGCAATGTACACGGAACACGTAAACTGATTCCGTTAGCTCTGAACCAATACTCCAAAATCCGCTCCTCGAGTCCAACACGACTTCATTGAAAGCTTTTGACTTATGTCAGAGTGCTGCAACATATATCAGTACTATCGGTAAGTGGTATGCTTTGATTGTCAACTTAACTAAGTGTGATACAGTGTCAACTTATCATGATTGCTACAATATCAAACTTGCATCACCGTTTCTTTCGCCATATATCCTCAGTGCAGGGTGAGCTATTTAGACTTACGATGTCTACATGCTGTCTGATGCTCGTGCAGAATCATGCATATCGTGACGCGTATGTCCGGCGATAATAGAATTCTGACATACGCTAATCTTTGTCTCCTAAAGTGACTTTACGTCCATCAAACCTTCAGGCCTACATCGGGCTTCAGCAATTGTTGAATGCGCTGAAAGCCATGCAAGTAAGTACTGTTGCTCTTATACCATACGTGTGTATTCACCTACTCGCAGACGACTTGGCCTAGCGCGGGTAGAGCATGGGAGCTCCTTCATGGCGTGAAAGTTCAGGTTTATAACAACCTTGGTCCCATGTTGCAAGCTCCTGACAGGCAGAAGAGAGGTGCTGAAGATGCATTTGGAAGGGAGAAGAGCTCGGACTTCTTACAAAGAGAGGCATTTGGAGATTCTAGTCCAAAAGAACGTCTGGCATCTGCCACCGGTATCCAGGATATCAGTACCCGCATGATGGCACATATGCTTGGATTAGAGATTCCTGGCATCGAACCATCGACATCATATTATCCCGGTTATGAATGGTGGCCGCGTACGACGAATGTCGTGCAGGAGTCCTATCAGGAGCCGTCTCCCGGGGCGAATGTAGCCAGCCCTGGGCCGTATGTGAACTATCCTGCTGTGCGAGGGGACGCTGCAGCATGGAGGGTTGCCTCTGCAGCATACGGGTTCGAGGAGCCATCGAATCATTATCAGAATCAGATGTAGATTGTTGTAATAAAGTGCTTATGTAATGTTATTGGACCCACAATGACACGCGTGTTTATGAAGCCACCCGGTCGAATCTCGATGCCACTCGAAGATGTCCAGCATTCAAAACCTGCTTAATCCTGAAGAATACACATCCGGCTCTTGCGAGTGAGTTCATGCATCTTTGTTCATCTTTGCTTTATAGACCCCTTTGTGTAGACCGACATCTTCTCAACCGAAAGGCTGGCTGAGGCCAACATCGCCCGGGTCTACGTCGGGCGGAGGCACACATTCAATCACCGACAAGAACCCTCGACTCCAGGAAAAGACGCAATACGGCGATCATGAACCACATCCGAATTGTCCAGACACCCTCGCTTGTCTTCCTGATACAGACGGCCGACCTCAACACACGCTTCCTGTCATTCTACGCTGTGCGATACTAGGAAGCACGAAGAAGCGATTGACAATAAGAGAGATCTATGCGGCCATGGAAGACAAGTATGCATATTTTCGAAGTGCTGGTCCAACATGGAAGGTACGATGGTTGTTCTCCTAGCCCGTCAGTGGTAACACCCTCCCCCTAGCAATCTGTCCGTCATCATTTATCCTTGAACAGACTCTTTGAGCGACAACCCCGTCCAGTCACTGACCCAGGGTTTGGTTCTTACTGGACAGTGAACCTTTCTGCACCTCCTGGTACCAAACGACCCCGGAAGCGTGGGCGGACATCCAAGGTTGTTTCTGGCCCATCTCCAGCTGATTCTTCGCAAGGTCAGCAAAAGAAACTTGGGCGGAAACCTTTAGCACGGAAGGGAACATTTGCAGAGCGCGGCATGTCTACAACTCCGCCTTCCTTGACGCAAGGAGCGACTTCTTCCATGCGAACATATGGACATGATTCAGAAGAACATACTGAGAGGCAAGATAGCTCACAAGGCTGTAACGGTTCATCAGACGAATGTGAAAGCGAAGAGGACATGATCATACCACGCAGTCACGACCCAGCCAGCACTGGTCTAGACATTCTAGGAATCCACGAGGCTGCAACACGTCTTTATAGCTCAGACAAAGGCCGTCGCGTGTACGCCACCATTGAAGACGGTGTTATCGATCGAATGCAGATAGAAATAGAAGGGCTGCGACGACAGGCCGCCGATGCCATATCTGTTTCCCTACGCATCTCAGACCAGTTGGCTGAAGCACAGGCTGAAGCTGCCCGAGCAAAGGCTGCACTGAGGGCGACCGAAGGCTTGTTGGAAGAAGAGGGGAGGAAAAGAAGAGAGGCCGAAAGGATCGCGAGTGAAGAAAACCGACTGAGAAGGGCCACTGAGGAGACAACCTTCCGACTTCAAAATCACCGAGGATAGCTGATTCCGTGATGCGTGCTATTCAGAGGATCTTGTGCACTCATGTTCAAATCTGAGTGCCGCATTGGACGATGAGGAGTGACAAGAGCTCAGTTCCATTGTTAGGATAGACGATGTTAATTTACACTATTGACATACTGTTACTGGTTATTCATTCCAGACGCCAGACCAAATAAAAAAGCAAGCTAAGCTCTTTCGACTCTGACATGGCTGGCGACCAGCGACCTAAGGTCAAGACCATGTATGATCCTTTTATCCCAACACTCCAAGGTGATGAGCCGCTGACCGGTCGATCGAAGCTACAAAAAATCGCGGACGATTGAACCGTTGCACACCACCGGTTCAATTTCGGTCGCTCACGACGGGTCCAAGATCGTCACATCTCTCGCAGAGGAAGCACTGTTAACAGAACCCTCTACCGGAAAACTGCTCTGTCGGTTTCCGTGTGTATGTTCCTTTTGCATAATTCTCGGTTTATGTTTACTTCCTCTTGGTCTAGGAATCTGAGGCCATCACCGCACTCACTTTATCACCCTCCGTCACGTACCTCGCACTATTCACAACTCCTCCTTCCCTCAGATTATACGAGGTACCAAATATCTGTTCCGGCCAGGTTGTGCATCCCTTTCGAGTCATCGCACATGCTCATGATGCACCAGTGCATGTCTGTACCATCGATCCGACGTCTTCGTTTCTTGCATCCGGGTCAGCGGATGGCACGGTCAAAGTTTGGGACGTCTCCGCAGGACACGTCACACACGTTTTCAAAGGACACGGAGGCATTGTCAGCGCTTTAAAATTTAATTTCCCTCGAGATCCATCCGTGGTCACCCCTACGGGGACTTTTCAACTTGTCACCGCTTCAGCTGACACTCGGATTCGCTTGTTCGACTTGATGGCAACGTCAAGAAACGACCAAGGTACACTTCAACCTCTTGCCGTTCTAGAAGGCCACGTTTCTGTTCCACGGGGTTTGGATGTCACTCAAGATGGAAAATGGCTCGTTAGTGGAGGACGAGACTCTGTAGTTCTGCTTTGGGATATTGGTTCTCACTCGTCCCGTGGTGGGATCAACGGGAAAAGAAAAGGGAGCTCAGCTGGTATGGTCCCGCACCTTGCCAAGACAATCCCTGTCATGGAAAGTGTCGAAGCTGTAGGGTTTGTAAATCCCGAGCTGAACGAATTTATTTCCGAATCACCGAGGCTTCTGTTCTTTACTGCTGGTGACAAGGGGATTATCCGAATTTGGGATCTTGGACAAGGCTCCGTTGTTTATTCGTTGGCCAAGGAATTCGGGTCCAGTGATGCTGATCAGGAGGCCCAGAGGCAAATTACTGATGCCTTGTAAGTGGCAAGCCTGTCTTGCAAGCCTTTCTCATTATTCTTTGAGAGTAGTTACCTTCCCGCCGTGGAAACCATTGTAACTGCACATGCAGACCAAAACATCTTTTTCTATTCTCTCAAATCCCGGTCACTGGTTCGCCAT
Organism: Xerocomus potaroensis; assembly: GCA_038088895.1. Taxonomy (NCBI): domain Eukaryota; kingdom Fungi; phylum Basidiomycota; class Agaricomycetes; order Boletales; family Boletaceae; genus Xerocomus; species Xerocomus potaroensis. The sequence continues at coordinate 27,897 of JBBPJT010000144.1, read as the reverse complement.
ATGATTGGCTACAACGATGAAATCGTAGACGCCATCTTTTTATCACCACCAAGTTCGTCCACTAGTTCGTCCAGTGGTACAGGACCACGAGACACGCAAATTGCACTTGCTACCAACTCATCTCTTATTCGCGTTTTTTCAACTTCTAATATGGATGCGCAAGTTTTGGTTGGTCACTCCGATATAGTACTTTGTCTGGACCAAGGGCTAGATGGTCGTATGTTTGCCAGTGGAAGCAAGGACAACTCAGCACGAATATGGGCATTTTCACAGGAACCGGCTACCACCGAGTGGGGTTGCGTCGCCGTCTGCGAGGGGCATACGGAGAGTGTCGGTTCCATCGCTATGTCGCGATTGTACAATGACACCGATTCCCACCCTCGTTTCGCTTTTACCGGAAGCCAGGACCGAACGATCAAAATGTGGGACTTGTCGGCACTTCCCATCGTATTCGCTGGCGTCGATCCGGTGAAGTGCCATAGTCTTATGACGCATAGAGCCCACGAAAAAGACATCAATTCTTTGGACGTTGCACCAAACGACCAACTATTGGCCTCTGGTTCCCAAGATCGCACCGCAAATGTTTACGAGGTTTCCTTTATTCCTGGTTCCTGTGGAAAATGTTCACACGGCGAGATTAAACACTTGGGATGCTGCAGGGGCCACAAAAGGGGTGTTTGGAGCGTCAAATTCGGGAAGACGGAACGTGTGTTGGCCACCGGGAGTGGTGATAAGACTGTCAAGCTTTGGAGCCTTGAAGATTTTACTTGCATCAAAACATTCGAGGGACACACTAATTCCGTTCTCCGAGTCAATTTTATTAACTATGGGATGCACCTAGTGAGTACAGGATCTGATGGGCTGGTGAAGTTGTGGAACATCAGGGAGGAAACATGCGTTGTAACTCTCGATAACCATGGAGACAAAGTAAGCACCGGATGTCCCGGAAAGGGACCGATTGAGACGATCCCTTAGGTCTGGGCACTGGCTCTCAGCAGTGACGAGGCGACAATTGTATCCGGAGCCGCTGATTCCGTGGTTACGTTCTGGCAAGACTGCACAGAAGAGGATGAGAAAGAAAGAGAGGAAAAGCGCGTCAACCAAGTGTTGAGGTGAGAACATACATTGGTCGCCTTCATTTGACTACATTGGCGCGCAGAGAGCAAGACTTTATGAATTACCTTGCCACGCACGACTACCAGAGAGCGATTGAACTTGCGCTTGCGATGCAACAGCCTGGAAGACTTCTCACGTTGTTCGGGAATGTTCGGTCTATTACATTGGAACGGGGGATGAGGGACGATACATCTGTGACCGGCAACCGTGCGCTCGATGAAGTGTTACGCACGCTTCCCAGTCCGGACCTTTCCCTGTTAATAAAGTATATCCGCGACTGGAACACAAACGCAAAAACAAGCAGTGTTGCGCAAAGCGTCCTCTATGCCATTTTGAAACTGCGCTCTGCAGAAGAGGTTATTTCAGCTTTCAGTCCCAGTAATACTGGTGACTCTGGCATCGACTTGCGACAATCCATCACGCTCAAGGACATCACTGATGGTCTAATCCCTTATACACAGCGGCACCTAGCAAGGCTGGATCGATTGATACAGGAAAGCTTTATTGTGGACTACGTGTTGAACGAGATGGATGATGGAATGTTTGAGGGTACAGACGCAGAGGTCATGGAAAACGCCAGTTAGACGAATGCCATGAATGTATTATGGTTGATCCCCTTCTCTATTTGCATATTTGCCCAAGCCGACATCCCATCACCCCATTGAAGACAAGCACCCATTCATTGTTTTCAATGGCATCTAATGATACGATAGAGCGCTCATCTGCCTCGTGAATGCGACCATTCTCCACCAACCACCGTCGGAATACGCCAGATACGCAGCCTACGGAAAGCGGTGGTGTAAGCCACCTCCCATGGCGATAAAAGGCGATATTGTATATCGATGTCTCCATGATGGCCCCTACAGCATTGAACAAGATAACGTCATCGGGATGATCTGGGGGGATATCACAGGTGTAGGGTGCGCCGAGTGGGGGAATGGAAACACGCGCTCGAGCATCATCATATGGTTTCCTATTAGTAGTTTTCATATTGACAGTGCCGGTGGTCGGTTGCGTGTCGGTACAGATTGAGAGTATTGGCATATATTGGATATGGGCGTCTACACCAGGAGTGAAGCAAGATGCTGCTGTCGGATCATACCGCAATGACTCGATAGGAGAGACGGATGCAGTGATTTTACCGGACGGTGGGACAATGACGCGTAACTGGTGGAATGAGTGCTAGGCATAGGGCTAAATGCTGAGGGTCCAATCACCTTGAGAGGGGTCTTTCCGTCTGCGCCGTTCACCTCGCCGACGGCCGCGTCGCAGATACGTTTGAGCGCCGAGTAGTCGAGGGCGTCGGCGACTGTCCAACGACTGAGACGAGCGGACGAGACGAGACGATCTAGTTGATGACTGAGTAGAAGGTATGGCGATGGAGTGCCGTCGGGTGCGTTATTCCACTCAAATTTCTCTAGAATGGGATCGAATCTTGTCGTACAAATGAGCGAGTACGATGCTGATGCTGACATGGTCCGCAGTAGCGCCACATATTGTCACGCTCACGCCGTGTCACGCCCATAAATTGGCACCCGTGCAGGCGGCGCTCGTTCTCGAACAACAACCATGTTCACCGTCAAAGCCACCTACGGGAATGAAACTCGAAGATTCTCCTTCCCGGACTCTGTTCTCTTCCCCACTTACAATGAACTTCACCATCAGGTCTGTTTCTTGTCTAGTCCCTTGCTACCAGCCGGCGCTCACCGCACTCCAGCTTTCTCGACTGTTTCTCATCAGCCGTAGTTATTACCTTTCTAGGCTTATTTTTTCTCCAGATGCATCCAAGCCTGGTCGTATTTTAATTGGCAAGGAAGTGCACTCTGCTGAAGACTATGATTCATACATAGCTCCTTTACGTCGCCTGTGGCCGAATCCATTGTTGCGATTTACCATTTCCGATGAAGTGAAGGCGCAGGAGGCCCCAGAAACAGGCACAGAAAGGCAGTCATCGTATAATGCTTCCGCAATCGCCTCGTCCGATGTTGCGTGCGAGTTCCCTCGTCTGGTGGCACCTCGCCAGAGTTGTGCATCGTCTCTAAACTCACAGTCTTCTGTGCCTCTGCTATCTAAACCATACTTCTGTCCCCCAGCAACCCACTCTCCGGCATCACCCGACTCCCGCTCCCCTCCCGACCGTAAGGCGGCGAGAGCTGCTCCTTGCTGTTCAATAACCAAAGGCAAGGCAGACATTGAAAATTTGTTGTCTTCGTTCAGAGAAGACCTGGATCGCATTCTTCTCCAAACGTTTGGGCCTGAACACATAGAGCGACAATTTCCCTCGTTCATCAATGTATCTGCATCACCTGGCGTTTTGTCCCGAACAGGGAATCCGGCCGATGCCCACTTGACCCAGTCTCGATGGTGCTTTGTCTGTAGAACTAGCTTTGTCGGTGTTTGGTACGGTTGTGTCAAATGCCCTTGGCATGCAGTCGTGAGTGGATTACTCGAGCTTCTTGGCTGTTTTTGTTTCATGCGTCATCAGTGTCCTGGGTGTTTCTCGAAGTCGCACAGCGCTCATACGCTGAGTTTTGGTCCATCTCATGTCGTTCAGCACCGCTCGGCCGATTGTCCCGTTCAAGCTCCAGCACAAGTCACAGGAGAACCCAGCGTCCGCGGGAGCCTATCGAGGACCCCCACACTAATAGAGACCACATGTATGCCAGCTGATGAACCTGAGCGTTCTGTACATCATGGCGTTATCTGTGATGGATGCAACAATACCGTTGTGGGGGTTCGTCATAAATGTCTAGATTGCCTTAGTATGTCAAGCGGTGCGCCGGGGTGTTCTTGCCTCATATACTTCTCAGATTATGATCTTTGCGCAGCCTGCATGAAGTCTGGGGTTCTAGAACAGCACAATCCGTTCCACGAGTTTTTCGATATAGAGACTCCAGGGCGCGTTTATGTGCATACCGTATTGGGGGATGATAGAGTCAGACCAATGGGAGGTCATCAACAAGTTCCTATCCCTGACGGTGCCCCAGTGGTATCACAGAGGCCAGATACCATTACCCCCGTTGATCCACTCGTTCGGCATTCTGCAACCTGCAATTTCTGTGATTCAGCGATTGTTGGTGAACGTTATGTGAGTCTTCACATTTAGATCCATTGACGGTCCGGAGGCTAAATCCTGTGTCAGAAATGTGTTGTCTGTCCAGGTAAGGCCTTTAGTGAAGGCTGGAATAAAATAGTGCTAACTGAACTAGATTTCGACACATGCTCGTCTTGTTTTAGGTTTGCTATTCCGCGTATACTAGGGTTAGCGGTCTGACTGTTCTCCAAGGATAACACTTAAGCAGCACCCGCACCATGGGTTTGTAAGACTCAACAAACCAGAGGATCTCATGGTAAGGATGTAGCATTTGAATGAAGTACAATTGATCATTCCTGCGTCAGATGCGTGATTCTATCCCAAGTCACCAAGTTGAACATTTTGCAGAATGCGACCGTAAGTTGTCTGCTTCACAGGTTGTTGTAAGTGGGTAAATTTTGCATACAGTGTGTCATAAGACGATCCGTGGCACTCGTTTTAAGGTGAGCAGGTATACAGCCGCTCTTTCACCCTCTGATCTTCCGACAGTGCATGCACCCGAGCTGCCCCGATTTCGACTTGTGCAGTGATTGCGAGGCTCTTCCGATTCCTGTTCACCCAGTGAACCATCCTATGCTGAAGTTGAGGAATACTGACACCGTTGTTCCAACCGTACACAGAACTGGCCAAACACCGAGGGTTGACCAGCCTTTCGGACAAGGAGAGTCCTCCAATACGCTTCCCAGCCCCATTACAACCCAAATGACGACACCTGGGGTCACTGTTGTTGTATCCGAGCAGCCCATTAATGCTGCTGTGGAGGACCAAACACCTCCCGCTGAGGAGTTCCTCAGTCCGCTCGGTAGCCCCGCGAGTGATGTATCAGGAGAAACACCTACCTCCGTCATTGTCATGCCACATCCGGTTAGCGCTGCAGAGCTACCTGAATCTCCTGGATCAATTCCGCCATTGGATATTTATCATCAATTGTGGCCGAAAGTAAATCAGGAGTTGATGCACCTGAACGCAGCGCATGTCCCAAGGTCTGAAGCCCCTGAAGTCACTGTCACAGAGCCGGCCGTTCATGATCCAATCGTTTTGGAAACACCGTTACTAAAAGCTTCGGTTGCGTCTTCCATTTCGGCGGTCGAGCCCTTCCGTGTTTGGCCAATTTCCCCAGTCTCTAGTATCACCAAGTCAATTGTTAACGGCTACCGCACCCCATCACCCGTGTTATCAAACGAATTGGACGGTATTGCCTCACGACACCCTGATGATCGCCAGCGAGAAACAGTTACAACTAAAGCACCACAACAAATCTGTTTAGATTCGGTCCTTGTAGCCGACACTAACGTACCTGATGGTCAGATCTTTCCTCCTGGAGCCGAGTTTGTTAAAGGGTGGCACATAATGAATAATGGTGGACTACCTTGGCCCAAGACCACCGAAGTTCAATTTGTTGCGGGAGAGATGTTTGCTCCAGAATCCAGTGCAGTTCTCAGGGCGAAGGTCGGTGTCGTGCATCCAGGGCAAGACCTCGATGTCTGGACGGGGGACTTGAAGGTGAGTGTTATTCGTAATCGGAGGAAGGCACTCTCGTTTGATAACCGTTAAGGCTCCGGATGTTCCCGGGAGATATGTTGGCTATTGGCGACTTAATGATGGGCAAGGAGGCTTTTTCGGGAATAGTGTGTGGATTGAGTAAGCGATCCGAGCTTTCTACTCTACTAAGATCTGCAGCTCAGACAAATTTGTAGTTTGACGGTCGCAGATCATCATTCTGATCAAACAAGCGAGCACCCGCTCGCAGCATCTTCCATGGTGATGCCTAGCGCGCATCCCACAAATTCGGTCAGCGATAGCGACGAACTTCAAGGTGCGCCGCAACCATCGCTACCATCTAGTGAAACCGCTATGGATGGGGTCGTATCCGATATTTCTTCTGTGTCACTTGTGAGCGTACCCTCATCGGATGATGAGGATGCGGAGTGGCAGGACACTCGTACCCACTCAGAGCCTCTGGAGTATGTGGTATTGTATGATAAGGACTCTGAGGAATGAGGGAAAGAGGAAGAGGCGCCCGTGTGTATGTAGTATTACACCCGTTTTTGTACAAAGATGGATTCACGTGACAAGTTTGACATAGGGGGCCTTGTTGAACCGAATTTACTACTAAAAGGTGGCCTGGCCTCCTCTGTCCGAGCGGTCAACACATCATCTGATGAGTTTTCTCGCTCTCAACTAGTTTCGACACATGTGCAGCATATCCTGGGCATGTCTAGGGAGAACAAACACTGGCGACTCTCAACCCCATTCCGAAGATTCTCGTCAAAACAACAAGATACTACGCCACCAAACGCCAGAGTAGGACGCCCCGGCAGTCGTGTATCCAGTGTATATCTCTCCGACGATTCTTCCATTGTTATCTTACCCGAGTTCGACTACCCGGCCACTGTCCGAACAACGTTTCAACATCCCACACGTATCAACCTACCTCCTAACCCCTTGCCACCCAACGCTTTCCGCGGTGACACCACGAACTACGGAACAATAACCTCTCAAGGCCCGCATCTAGGCAAAGGCACTGAGGAGGATGATCTTGCACAAAGACTGGACGTCGCATATGAATACATTCGGTCTATGCCCCCAGGAGCACCGCCCAGAGTCCTTTTGTCTGCAGACCCCCAGATGCTTCGGAAGCAACTTGGAGTGCCACAGCACTCTGTATTCAATCTCCCGATTCATTCTTCGCCCGATCTGCCAAATCCCCATCCTTGCCTCCCCGAGCCTTTATCTCCACCCGCCGCTCCATTGGACGTGTTGCGCACAACAAACTTTGGTTTGCGCACCGATACAGATATTCATCCACATTCTTCTTTTCACCTCCAAGGACCTATCCAGACCGCACAAAGCAAATCTGTCTCAGCTACACCATCTTCTACGGAAAACGCTCCCTCACGATGCGGTACGTTTGGGACGTCTTGGAATGGGCACTTGTCCAACCCTCGGGACTCTACTCCAGATACATCAAAGTTTTTCAAGCATCACTTCAAGAAAACCCCTTTCCCACTACCCTCTTCGTCCTCCGACCGCCGAGCATTGAAAGGCGTTTTACGCAAACTAAATACCCCATCGTCGATGACAACGCACAGGCGGCAGATATCGCTACCTAAAATTAGGCCACCCTCACCCTTTAGGGTCAACATTGTGAGTCTTTTCGGTGCATGTCACACTACATGCATTGGAGTAACATACAGTAGCCCCTTCATCATACATGGCACGATAGTCCGACTGATTTCAACCCTTCCGCTGAATTCCACTCTAATATAGCTCAACATCGCAAGAAAAATTCACGGTCCAGCAGAAGCACTGAGGTCCTGGCTTCTTTAGCATGGATAGGGACCCCCCGTGCCACTATTCGGAAACGTCACTCGGAAAGCTCGACGCTCTTTCCCGATCAGCTTAGCATGGGGTTTGCTGTGGAAGACGACAGTATATCAGATGATGATTTGGTAGACCGACTTGAAATGGTTCGCAGGATAAATGGCCCATCCGAACGGGGTAAAGCTGTTTCCCCTTCGGTGTCCTCGAGCAGTACACAATTGCTAGACTTGAAGGAAGACAAGAACCTGCTTTCCTCCGTGCCTCATTCTCCATCTTCGCTGCTGACACCCAATTTGCTCACCAAGACAGACATACCATTGTCTTCTCCCTTGACATTTAAGGATACAATTTCGGACTCGGAGGATGCAGCGATTTGGCAGGCGGCGAGGAAAGCACTGTTATGCGTTCGTGAGATTGTCCGGACAGAGAAGAAATACCAAGAGGCTTTAAAGATGTTATTGAATGCTGAAGTATGTTTCCCACTCCGATCGCCTTGCAACCTCCTAATTCCAATTAGACCACTACCCCACCTCCCCCTTCAATGTCGCCGTATGTTTCGGCGCTCGTCCGGGTTTCCGAAATGCTTCTAAAACGTTTCCTCGAGGATCCTTCAGCGTGGGGCGTCTCCACAGCGTTCGTTACGTCCGAAGATGAGCTCGAGCTAACGATGGTGTCTTGGTGTACTGTGGCGGGGGCATTTTTCACGGATGAAAATAATTTGCCATCCAGCGGCTCAGCAGGTAGATGGCGCCTTCGTAAATCTGGAATAATATGGAACTCTTCGTCCACGACGAAACAAGCTCCCGTTTCTCTCAGCCCTCAGCTACCACCCATGTTTCCCATGACGACTGTTGCCAGTGAGATCAAAGAGCGACCGGTGGACGAATATTGCTCTGATCATCATCCACTGGCTGGCGTCGAGAAGCAGATGTGTGCTACATCCCAGAAGAAACTGGAAAGCACAGCGCGATCTGGTCGGACTGGTCAGCCTCCTTGTCGGAAACTCAGTGTCAGGGACCTCGCGATACAGCCAATTCAGCGTGTGATGCGATACGTGTTGCTCTACAGAGGTTTGTTTGTTTTTGTCGGATCCACTCCGGACAGATTGTTGCTTACTAGTTGTTAGATCTCCTAGATTGCATTCCCGCGATGTCGCCTCCACGTTTACTCGTCGAGCGCGCTCTGGAAGCCGCTACGCGAATTGCTAATCATTGCGACGGGGCTCAACGGAATCCTGCGTTCAGCCCTGCTTCCCAGAGGATGGCAGGAGCAGATTGATATCATCAATTATCGTCTTAAAATATGACCCACAATCGTCTGGTTGATCTGCTTTTGGCGAATGTACACTAGAAACATCTGCATGTAACTTTTTACGTGAACTTTCCTACAATGATGCAGTCTTTCCCCATCAACACCGTGCGCACGTGGGTGAATTTGGGTGCCTTGAAGCAACAAGTAGGCGAGCGTACCAACAAGAATTAATTGGCCACCCACGTATTGTGCATTATCGGACATGTCAGCTGCATAACCCAGCCCATCTCCCCCTACTAATGTTGGGGCCACAGTGACAATCAATGTGTCGACAATGGGAGGTTCTCCAGGGTCATGGGGTCGTGATGCCTGGTTCATGAACGTACCGATGACGCTTGCGCCACCTTCTACCATTACGCTTCGGATACCATGCTCGCATAGCTTCTGCAGGAGGTGTGGGACAGAGAGAAGGCCTGGACTTGATCAGAGCGATATTTCAGAGGTTGCGAAGTGTCATACCAGTTTCATCAGGTATTTCATACACCACCGCCCCCGCGGCTTCTAGAGCAGACTTGCGCACATCCCCCTCCGAACGCGACAGTTGAGAGTCTGACGCACAGAAAATCCAGGGCTGTTGGCCCTTGCCATCTCTGTAGTTTTTCAGTAGTTTACAGTCTGTGCGGAGGCGAAGGCGTGAATCCAAAACGACCGGACGTGGTGATCTGATATCTAGTTTGGCAGCATCAGGAATCAGACGAACTGGAATGAGAAGAATTCAGATGTAGAACTCGAAAGTAATGTCGATGACACTGGCCATTGAGTTGAGGGTCGTCATTGAGAGCAGTGCCTATACCAACGATAATTGCATCGTGCATGGCTCTCATCCTGGTGACAAGAGGATCAGACAAGGCATCTTTAAGCATGAATGGGTAGCACCAGTGTGTCATGAGCATACTCTCTGCACCACTCAAGATAAGTTGCTGCCCATTGTGCCCCGCAATTTTGCCATCCAGTGACTGAGCGAATGTCAAGGTCACAGAGGGAATGCGCTTCCCCTCTTTATCTACCTTTTCGATGCTTGGCGGAGGAAGCACGGAGAGCAAAAATTCGCGTGCAGCAGCGGACATTCAGATCAGGAGGAGGAACACCCCGAGTACCATCATTGCTCTGAATCATCCCACAACAGCTGGTAACATCATCCACTCGATCCTGCAACAAATTCACGATGTACACATATTATTTGTGTGGTTTCATTCAAATGTCTTGATACCCGTCAGAGCCTCGAGACTGTATCGAGTGTGTGGTATCTCATCTTTTTCTCGGTGACACCACCCGTCCGCCTTGTCGAAAGCAACCGTACTCCGACGCGCGTCAGTGCCAGAGGGCGTCATGCGTTCGATCTCGTCGCACCCAGTCTTTGAAAAGAAGGACCGGTTGGCGTTACCTCGCGTTCGCTCTCGCCCGCTGAATTGGGTCCAAGTCTTACACACATCCTTCCCTTCCGACCTCGATCCCAGGTGGGACGAAAAACAAACTGTTGATACCGCCACTCTGTCCTCCGATGGTCATCATGGACGGGTCTTCCGTCCAGATGACATCTGGCTCGCAATCATGGCCCGGTTTAGTTTCTTCGTTAATGGGGATCCAGAGGCGCTGCGCGAGACGTTTGTTGCACACGAGGGGAAACCTGGACTGAAGGTCAAAGGAGGAAGCGATCAGTTCCAGATGGACATGCTGAGCGTCCGATGGAATTCAAATTAGTGGAAGAAAGGATCACCGGGCCTTCCCTCTGCAGGCGGTCATACCCGATTTCACTACGACTACAGAAGTAAAGACGACGTACGCGATTGTGGTGATGATGGGCACGTTGAAGAACTGCTTTGTGTATAGATTCAGCCTTCGGTTTGGTATCCCCAAGGTCACGGTTGAGAGGAAAAAACGGAACTGGGAAAGCATTCTTAACCGCATCGAACTGTTCAAGAAATGCGGGATCAAGATGATCGCATGGTACCACCCTTCTCGACCTATCATCATCCGTTTTATCGCCGCCTACGATGACCCCACAATCCCGACCTTCGGAACATCATGGTTTGAGAGCGGTCGGGAACGGCTGTCAGGTTGAATAACCGCGTTTTGCGAGCAAGGCGAATGGCAGGACGACGCGTTACTGGGTTCGGGAACTCAAGTCCAAAAAATTTCTCCGGCTGACTCCGTCCCAGTTCGAGGAGGTATATGTATGTGGAACAGCATCACAACAGTGTGCCATAGCTTGCACTTGACGGTTTCTCATATTCAGCGATCGAGATCTATGTTTGTGTGTGGACACTCTCTTGGACGATAAGACGAAATTCATCGCGTTTTGGTTCGCTGACAGATTAGCTAGAAGACGAAGTCGCCCCAGAACAGGTTGAAGAATACGGTTCGGCCTCTGACGGCGTAGTGGTATGTTACTAAACGTAAGGACGGCGAGGGTAGCTCCAGTAACTAGACCGAGGTATCTCGCGGCGGTAGTTAATTTTTGGTGCATCTTGTATTCGTTCTGCACGCTCCTTGTCCTGTGCTTGTTCCCTCGTCGCCGTCGATTTGCAGGATCTCGGGAGTGCTGAGTAATGAGAACATGTTGCCATTCACGTAGCTACGCGTTGGAGTTATCAAAGCAAAATGACAGCTGATCTCAAAGTCATTTCCGACATGGATGCGACAAATCTGATTAATGGTCAACCTGAACCTGAAGCAGACAGCGAAGAGGATCATGTTGTAAATGTTCCCGGCGCTGTAGGTGAGCACACCCAAACCAACCTCATGTCATCACTCTTGACTGCGTAAAAGGCCAGGAGAAAAAGAAAAAGAAGAGAAAACCCAAGAAGAAAAAGGTTCAGCAAACAGATCCTCCTCGTGTTGGGCTCTCCAAGATTTTCACGAGTGGCATCTATCCCGAAGGCGAGATACAGCCATACAAGGACGAGTTAGGGTCTTCTCTCCATCATCGTCCAGTTTACTCAAACACTTGCGCAGCAACACATGGCGAGTTACGTCGGATGAGAAACGGTACAACGAGAAGATAGCAATGGAAGACCCCGAGGTTACCTATCAGAACATTCGTCGTGCTGCGGAAGTTCACCGCCAAGTTCGGCGACATGTTCGAAAGTTCATTCGACCCGGCTTAAGCATGACAGAGATTGCGGAATACATTGAAGATGGGACACGCTCGCTCGTTGAAGAGAACGGTTTGGATGCCGGAATCGGTTTTCCAACAGGACTGAGCCTGAATCACTGTGCCGCTCACTACACTCCGAATGCTGGGGATACCACAAGTGTGTCATACAATATCTGGTTTTTCCGGAACTCACCGGATACAAGTTTTACAACATGGTGATGTTCTCAAAGTGGATTTTGGAGTTCACGTCAAAGGCCGTATCCTTGACTCTGCTTTCACCCTCAATTTTGACCCGACATATGATAAGCTGGTGGAAGCCGTTCAAGCGGCAACCAATACTGGTGTCAAAGTAGGAGATACTCATTTTGTCTTGTTTAAGCTAAAGCATTCCCGTTTTATCTAGGAGGCAGGCATAGATGTACGCCTTGGCGAGCTCGCAGGCTACATACAGGAAACTATGGAGTCTTATGAAGTCGAGATTGATGGCAAAGTGTTACCTGGTAAGTTCCCGCCTTGTGTCTCCTACTGTTTAATCAACTATTACTCTAGTTAAACCAATTGAAAATCTCAGCGGTCATTCTATCAACCGATACCAAATTCATGGTGGCAAATCAGTGTTGCTCGTAAAGAACGAGGATCAAACCAAGATGGAGGAAGGTGACTACTTCGCTATTGAGACTTTCGGCTCGACAGGTCGTGGACGAGTTGTAGAGAACGTTGGTATCGCGTTCCTTTTCGGTATCGGCGATTTAACATCAGTTACTTAGGGAGAGTGTTCGCACTATGCAAAGATCGTAGATGCACCTCGAGTGCCATTGCGGTAAGGCAGATATTGACCGACTACGTGCTTCTTCCTTATTATATGAAGCTTGACATCAGCAAAGTCGTTGCTCAAGTCCATCGCGAACAATTTTGGCACACTTCCGTTCTGTCGTAGGTATCTCGATCGAGTCGGTGAAAGCAAATACCTCCTTGCGGTTAGTGTGTCCAAGAAGTCTAAATTCGATCAGAAAATAGGCTAATTGCGTGCTGCCTAATAGCTGAATCACCTGGTCCAACAAGGGATAGTGCAGGATTATCCCCCCCTTTGTGATGTAAAGGGCGCGATGACGGCGCAATTTGTGGGGATATTGTACTTTGATCTTGTGTCTGCGAGAGGGCTGACCACAGTAAACAGGAGCACACGATATTATTACGGCCGACAGTGAAGGAAGTGGTCAGTCGGGGAGATGATTATTAAGTTTGATGTCGATTCCAGCCGATTCGTCAGCAGCGAAGTGAGTGAAGTGAAGAAAAAAAACATACTAAGTAGATATGTGTCCGCCATGACAAAAACACATCCCAAATAGGCAACCTGTTTTCAATTTGTTTGTTTTGTGAGCCCCTCCCTTGTTTCGTTTTCATGTCCTCTCGGATTGCCAGCGGGCACCCTGATTCTACTCTCACTCTCAACATTTCTACACCACAAGAGGCGAACATTGTGTCGACATGGTGCTGCAGCTTTTCGGCGATGACATCGATTCTGTAGCCCCTATAACATCACCCCAGCGTAACTCAGTGACCACTCTACTGCGTGATTTCGACAGCCCGGGTGTCTTTCCTCCTTCTTCCAGAATAGACAGATCTCTCAGATTGCGACAACAAGACTCTTTTAAGCTTTGGGATACATGGAGGTATCCTATTTTTGCCGTACATAAAGGTTTGCATGTTCTCCTCCACTCTTTGTGAAAGAGACAATCCTACGTTTCACAGCGTCTTCCCTTGCTTGGGACATCCTCGCTCATCATATCCGGGGTCCACGCAGAAGAACATGGGGTATCGAGATGACGGTTATCAACAGTGTGATGAGAGATGTTTCCAGACATTCGTCATTAGCCGATATCGTGAGTCGCTTGTGCTTACGCTGCTAAGAGGGCTGAAACTGAAATACTGTCTAGACATCAGTTCGGATGGTGATAGGACTTGCAGGTCTGGTCCCTCTTCCGGCAGATGCCCTAGTCACCCCTGTTACCTTCCATGTCCGCAAGCGGAACCTTCGTGGAATATTAGCGACTTTGGACGCGGAAGAAGATGGAATGCGAGAACTTTCGGGTGAATGGATTGTTGGAAAGAAATTATGGCAGACCCTGCAGTCAGACTACAGATCATCCCACCAGCCAAGTCATAAAGATAACGTCCAAGAGGATTCTTTGAACGAGGGTCCATCTCATTCTCGGAAGAGACACTCAAGAGTCATTCTTTACGTGCACGGCGGTGTGTCATTCGCCCACCTCGAGGAAGAAGTGCTGATTGTATTATACAGGTGCATACTACACTTCAAGTGCCGCTTCGCACAGAATGTTAACGATACCGATGTCAAAATATGCAGAGTCTCGGATATTTGGTTCGTTATTTCGAGACACGGGTGCTCCTTAACTAACTTCTGCTAGCAATCAACTATCGACTCGCTCCAGAAACCCGCTTTCCGGGCCCTTTGCACGACGTAGTCAGCGCGTATCTACGCCTCACGGAAGATCTCCACGTGCCCCCCGAAAATGTCATTTTGGCGGGTGATAGTGCAGGAGGTGGCCTATGCTTAGCACTGCTGCTCTATCTTCGGGACAACCGTTACCTACTTCCCGGGGGTGCCATCTTGTTCTCACCTTGGGTGGGTGAGTAATTTTTCTGGTATCTTCTGCACTCATTAATTGGGTTACAGATCTTACTCTCAGCTGCCCGTCCTGGGATACTAATGCCGCGTACGACATAGTCCCAGCTCCGGGACCTACTGCTCACCTTCATCCTGTTGTGATGTACCTCGGCGACGGGCTTGAGGAGTATCTGACTCACCCGTATGCCAGCCCACTATTCGGCAAATTTGATGGCTTACCGCCATTACTCATCCAATGTGGGGAGGCAGAAGTTCTGCGAGATGAAATCATGCTTATTTCCCACAAAGCATCACTTGCTGGAGTTCTTGTGCAACATGAGACATACGAGGACGCAGTAAGTGTCTGGAGCCTACCTGATTTCCTCGATCTCAACTACTTCAAAGGTTCATGTCTTCCAGGCATTTCCATTTTTAGATTCTGCCCACGAAGCCTTCATGTCATGTCGCGAGTTTGTTTTGCATCAGCTTCCGAAGCTGCAAGCATCTACACTCCAGGTTCTCGACCACATCTGCGAGGCACGTCTTGATGTTGACATCGGTAACGACAACGTACGCGTGGTTCGTGGAGACGGTGCCGAAACCTCGTCGGGTAGACATGAGGTGGAAGTGCAAATAAACGAGAATTCTCTTGACAATTTGGACCTCTCAAGTTGGAGACCCACCTCCACGTCTCTACCTGTACATGTGACTCCCGATGCCGGTGATACGGGCTCAGAGCCCGAGGTTGCTAGCTCGCTGTCAGTGTCGCATACTGGCCTTCGTCGCATCAAATCGGCGCTGAGACTCTGTGATATACCTCTTAGCAAGATGTCTGATCGTCGTTCTAAACCCAACTTCCCAATATCATTTCCCTCACCGCCGAGAATGCGCAAGGCAAGCAGCCATGGTTCCTTTGCGGAACTGTGGGCATTGTCTTCGAATAGTCTTAATACAAGGCAGGCTCAAGTAGCAACACAGTGGAATCCGAGAGCTAATTAGCGGTACTGTAGTACACGCGTACATATATACGTTCTTCGCTGTACAGTAGCCAGGTATGTATTTACCATTGTTCAATCCTGTCTTGTGAGTGATCCAACGAAAGCATAGTTTTGTGAATTTCTAATTCCTCCACGACGTTCTGCAATGCCCTGCGCTCCCAGTTTCCGAAGACGAATCCCTCGTACAGCATAGTCGTGGCCAACCACGCAACGAAAACGGTGAACAAAAGAAGAATGGGATTGGCCCACGCTGAAGGAATCCAGGCAGAGCCCGCTATGAGGCCTATTAACAATAGTATGGCAAGCGCGAAGACACTGAGTTCACGCCGAGAGCGATCCCGAGAGAGGCGGTATGCTGTTTGGAGGGCATCAATGATCTCAGAAATCGTTGCCATGGTTAGTTCAGACGGAATATCAGCCCAAGGTGACTCCGTATCCTTGGAGACCATGTAGGTGGATCGAGAGTCTCCTTGAGCTCTCGGAGCAGTGATAGTGAATGTTGCCTCAACACCAAAGTGATCTGAATAGGAGCAAGTGTTCCCTGGAATGTTATCGGTGAAGATGACTTTGGAGTCACTGCATGTCAATCTAAACCCGTCGTGATCGCCGGAGGTATGACTAGGTTGACGGAAGAGGATATAATCCAAGCGCTTTCCCTGAAACAAGCGCACTGCTGCACTCCCAGAGGGTCCGGATTCGCGATAAGAGTTTAGCGGGGAGTCGGCAGTCACGCCGTATTTTTCTATACCATCGAGGGGAGGGATCGTTCCGGTTGGTGCAGGAATGTGTAAATGTGAAACTGTCCATGAGTCACTCAATCCTGCATGACTTCGGATGACATTCATTGCAAGACTGTTTGGGATACTATTAAAGTCCCCGACCTAAAAATGGGTAAGAAAACGGTCACCGGAACAAAGTGGTAACTTGCAGCTATCACAAAACGCCCGAGTTCCGCAGCTTGCCTAGTGACCTTTGCAAACTCCCAGGCATTGACTAGACGGTGGGCTCGGTTATGCTCTGGACCATCATCACCACCCCTGGCATGAAACTGACAATAGACATAAGATATGGAATGTCAAGATATGCTGTGTGGGCTCACATGGGTGTTAAATAATTGTACTTGCCCAAGGGTCGGGTGAAGAATTGTGACGCTCCCGGCAGCCTTGCCAACAAACCAGTCTCCACCAGTAACATCTGTCGGTTCGCCATTGAGAGAATACGGTGTGATGGAGGTGCTAATGATGGGCCATTTTGTGAAGATAGCTAAACCGGCGCCTAATGCACCACTTAAATGGATGTGTGTCTTGAATATGAGGAATACAGCTACTGTCCAAGACACACCTGTGGAAGAGTTTTGCGTAAGGTAATCTATGCTGGACTTTGTCACGAATTTGAATGTAATCTGCTTCTACCCAGACTTCCTGGAGGGCGACAACATCGTGGTCGGAGGTTGAGAAGGCGTCCGCGATTGCTGCTATGCGCTCATGGCGGTCTTTTGAAACATACTTCAAGCCCCTTTGAAGTGGTCAGAACGGAAGAGAAGAAAGAGAGGTTGGTGGTGCAGACCAGCAATTAAGACTGGCGACACGAATGATATGTGCCATGGATGAGAGATGAGAGGAAGAAGGAGAAGGGGGGAAGGGTCAGACAGACAGACACGTGATCACCTCCTCGACCATGTCGGCTGCTGCGTTCACTCGCGATGAGTACGTCCAAGTCCAAGCTAGATCGTCGTCGTCGCCATCGTTATTGACTGCTCGATTCGATTAGCATAGACATATCGACGAGAGCCGCAGACCAGTTCACCCGTCTGTACTACTCCACTTATGACTCCCCCACCCGCGCAGATGACCTACCAAAGTTCTATCGTGACACCTCCACGTTGACCTGGAACGGTAACCCGTGTCAAGGCGTTGACGGGGTCAAAAAGCTCATCCAAAACATGCCCAGCACGAAGCATGAAGTTCAATCCTACGATTGTCATCCAATTCCAGGTCCGCCCTTGTCCATTCCACTTCACTCAATCCCAACTTTGCCCAGGCTCGCGTCCACCTTCCTTGCTAGTGACCGTCGCGGGGAATGTCACACACGGGAAGAATACAGATTATCCTGTCGTCACTCCGGGTCGGTCGGTCGACGAGCAACCAAGAGTGTTCTTTCAGACTTTCATGCTGGTCCCTGACCCGACTGCTCCTGTTGCCGGGGTGGGTGAAGTCGCAAAATACTATGTTGATGCCGACTCCATGAGATTCGTTGGGTAATCGGCGTTGTAGCGGTGGTGGGTTGGACACAGTTCTCCTGTCCCAAATGCTCAACAAAGGTGAATGCTGTGTGTTTGTATCATCAGTTAAATGAATTTTATCATGATGAGCAAGGACAACAACCCGAGGTACTACATATTATCCAAGTAATACCCTATTAGCACAAACAACATAAAGGCGACACACGCGGAAATAATCAACCAAACGTTTGACTCTGACAATAGCTAATAAGTATCTTGTGCAGACGAAAATAAGCAAGCTTACTGAGCGCGCACTTCGTTTGACTTTCGACAATCGCCATTCATCGGGCTTTTCGTACTTGTTGTACAACGGTTCGATCTTCTCTTGTCTCTTCCTTTTACTGATTTTGTTCGCATCAGCTACCTTGAAGAACTGAGGTGCCACCTCAACAAGCCACTTGGGTTCAATAGTTGTCACATTATGACAATACTCGCGAGTCGTCAGCACTAATTCATTGTAAATCAGCCATTCCGGGTTGCGATTGAAAAGCGCCGAAGACGGATGGATGTAAACTGGTGTACCCTCAACGAGGGTCTTGTACCCCTCTTGCGGATCCTTCTTTGCAGCATTCCGGAAGAATCCAGAGCAAATGGCTTTGCGTACGCGGTTGTAGTCCCTCCCGGAGGATAAGATGTCGTGTTTGTACCTACATTGTTGTCAGCGCCGGATTCCGAAACGGAGTCGAGTTTAACCGACAGTCTTACCTATCCATAATCCCGACAAGTTGTTTACGAATATCCTGCGCTCGTCTCATGCTCCTGGCTTGGATGAAATTCTCATAGCACCATGGATTTGAAAAATTAGCTGCTTTCCATCCATTATAAACCGTGAGCAATGTGAGGTGATCACCCTCTGGCTGATGGAACTTGGCTTTCTTCGAGTCTGCTTGGGCCTGCTTCTCTTTTGGTCTGTAGAAAACTGTCTGAACAGAGAGCATAGCAACAATGGAAAGGATCTCCTCAGAGCACCCAAGCTCTACCGAAGCAATGAGCATTTTCGCCAGAGGTGGTTCCATAGGAAAGTCTGCCATCTTGCGTCCGAGACGAGTCAATAATCCTTCATCATCCAGCGCTGAGAGAGCATAGAGCGCCTCTAACGCAGTGAGCATGGTTTGTGCAGGTGGGGGATCCATGAAGTCAAAACTAAGAAGATCGTTGATACCCATCGCCTTGAGAAGCAGTATGGTGTGCGCAAGGTTCGTTCGTTGGATATCGGGAATCGAGGTGGGTAACATTTCATTACGATATGCTGCTTCAGTATACAGTCGATAACACTTTCCGGGACCGGTACGCCCAGCGCGTCCAGCGCGTTGGCGGGCTTGGGCTTGTGAGATGGGCATGACCACCAGCGAATCCATACCCAAACGGGGATCGTAGGCATTCTGTTTTGAGAAACCGGGATCGATGACATAATAGATCCCAGGTATCGTCAAAGATGTCTCCGCAACATTAGTTGCAATCACGACCTTGCGGGCGCCAGGCGGAGTAGGTTCGAACACACGTGACTGGACCTCAGAAGGTAGAGCAGAGTAGATGGGAAGTATGATGAGCTCAGGGACCTTCGGTCCGAGAGCCTTCATTCGCTCGAAAAGCATCTCGCAGGCCGTATCAATCTCTTCCTGTCCAGTTAGGAAAAGGAGGATATCGCCTGGTGGTTCAGAGAGATGTATTTGCATGACAGTGATGAGCGACGCATCAAGATAGTCTGTCTCGGGTTCCTTCGTATACAGCATTTCGACAGGAAATGCGCGACCCGGAATCGTGAAAATCGGACAACCAAAGAAGTACTTGGAGAACTTCTCAGCGTCTAACGTCGCAGACGTAACAATCAATTTGAGATCTGGTCGCTTTTTCACAGCTTCTGTGATAAGGTGAGCATTACAAGGAACAAAGAAAGGCCACAGTGCTCACGCACTCTTCAAAAGTCCGAATAAAACATCCGTGGAAATCGTACGTTCATGAGCTTCGTCCAGCATAACCACGGAGTACTGACTACAAAGGGGGTCAATGATAGATTCTCGTTGTAGCATGCCATCCGTCATGTATTTGATTTTCGTCTCTGGACTAGTGCAATCCTCGAAGCGGATGGCGTAGCCGACCTCTTGGCCGAGACGACAACCGACTTCTTCAGCTACACGCTTTGCAACAGACATGGCCGCGACACGGCGCGGTTGTGTACAGCCTATACGACCCTTGTCAGCATACCCAGCTTCAGCGAGGTATTGAACCATTTGTGTTGTCTTGCCAGACCCAGTATCACCAACCACGATGAGCACCTGATGCTGCAATAGGAATTAGCGTCTTCTTCAATCTTAGAAAGAAATGACGCACATTACTAATAGCCTGGAGGAGAGGTTCCCTGAGCTTGTAAATGGGCAAGCTCTTTCGTTGTTCCTGGATGCTGAGCGTCGTGATTTCACCGTATGTGGTCGCCTTATTAAATGTCGACTCCCGCCATTTTGGAACTTCTCCTGCCTTCTGATCCCTGAGGTTACCTCGAAGATCTTGTGCAAAAATTTTCTCAGAATCCCTCGCCATGGGGTCTAACCATGGGGCATTGAAGTCACGGGCCTCAGAGTCTGCGCGCTCATTGACTTCTTGCTGACGAAGCTCTCTTCGCTCTTTTGCGAGAGCAGCCCCGCCAATAGCAGCCCTATTCAAAGAGCCATCTGGGGCTTTGATGATCTTGACTGGGCTAAGATCGAGAGTACGCTTTGTCTGTCCAGCTAGGAAAGGTGGTTCTTCTTCCCGAATTTCGACATCTAATTCTTCTTCTACCTCTGCACGCGCTACTGGATTGTTGAAGTCCTCATCTAGGTCGGGGTACTCTGAAGCATCTATGACACCCGAAGATATGAGCTGTTTGATTTCCCAACGTTCAGGTGATGTAAGTCGTTTTGCAGATCGTACAGGATGTTCGTCCCGAGATCGTAAAGGTACAGCGTTTGCCCCAGAGGAGGCCCGCACAGCACGTTGCTGTTCCTCCTCCATCTCTGCCTCGGATCTGATACGTAGGTGAGGTGTGAGATCACGACCAGTGATTTGGTCTACGTCCTTCATGGAAAGACCTATTCGATTTCCCGCAATGCTCATGACTTTGACTTTGACTTGTTGACCTCTGCTGAGCAAATCCAATGCAGAGTTTGCACGTGTACCTTGCTGAATATTTGAGACGTGGACCATACCTATGAGAGTTAAGACAAACGAATACTCCGACCCGCAAGGCGCACTTACCTTCCACGCGCCCGGAGACACCTTCGAGCTGTACGAATGCACCAAAATCCTTCAGGCCAGAAATACGGCCATTATAAATCTTGAATAAGACTGGGCGATTGTCAAGCGGTACGCGATCCTTTCCGTCATACGTGTAATCCCTTCTCGGCCCATACTCGTATAACCGATCTTTTGGACTGCGACTTCGTCTACGGGGGGACCGAGACCGACCTCTTCGTTGAGGCATGGCCGAGCCATTCTCGGTCTCACCCCGTGTCTTCTTCTTTGCGGCACCTTCGAATTGAGCCATCATGTCATCTACCTCCCGCATTAATACGTCCTTGTCTATTTTCTGGTCCGGAAGTGAAAGACCAGGGAAGAGACGCTTCTGCTTGTCTGTGTCTGATTGACTGTCCGAGTCGACAAGACTGATATTCGCGAGTTCCTTTGACTTCTTTTTATGTTTTGGGTGCAAACTGAGGATGAGACGATCAATGTTTTCGATTGCAGAGTCAGGAAGGGCGCCATTGAGCTGGGACTTAAAGTCATTGAGGGAATGCGACTGGTCATGAAGATCGACAACGTATTCTGCGAGTACTTTGTCATTGACTGCCATATAGTTGTAGATCTCCTGGGTTATTCTAGCAATTAAGGAGAGCAACTCGAGGTTGTACAAGTCGTCTGCCATCGTGCACCAGATGGCCAAAGGTTCGAAGCAACAAAGTTTTGCTGATGTAAACGAGTCATTGATGTTGTTGTAATTATTGACTTGTTACCAAATTAGCAAGTAACACCCCACCCTCACTCTCTTAATGGCTCCGCGCCCTGGAAAGGGCATCGTAAAATCTGGAAATGCTGGAAATGCATCAAAAGATTCGACAAGGTCAACTGTATCTGCGACCTCATCGTCAGAGGATAAGCCACTCTTCCCTCCAGGATCAAAATACCCATTGAGCTTGCTTCATGAAAGGTTTGTCGAGCCATCACCTTGTATGTGCAACCTCATCGTGAGCCCCACGATACACACGAGCCGAGTATCTGTGCACATATGCAAAGTGACCTGACGCAGCGTGTGTACTATCGGGAATTCAGTCTGGTCACTACACGATGGGTTCTTCGATTCTTACTATATGTTTCAATATCTTTTAGATGCCAGAAAAATGGCTGGGAGAAACCGGTCGTTGATACCGTAAAGCATCTCGTTGTCTTTCGATACAACTTAGCTTTTCTCACCAGGTCATGGCATCCAGCGAAAGCACGATGAGGGCTGGACATTCTCTGTATTGCTGAGTCGCATCAACAAAAAAACATCTCAGAAGGAGAGTGTACGATTCGAGCCACATCCACCCTACACGCGACCTACAGCCCTGGAGGCGCGCCACTGGGGTGCAACGTATGCACTGTACCGCGTTTGTAGTCTCTATTTCTATCCTACTTACAACACTGATGGTGTGGAACTAGTTTTGCAATGGGATCCAACTCAATCGGGTTCTACCTCCTGGACCTCGAGAATACTGGTCTGAACTGGCTTCCCAGCACAAAGCCGCCCCGGAACATCAGAAATGGATGTACGATGCTGACCCATTCGCTGCTCAGCAGGAGGTAGAAAAAAGACAGAAAAAAGCTGCTCAAATTAAAGAGCAGAGGGCTCTTGGTTTTCAGGGGGAGGTACACAAACCTTCAATTTCTCCTGAGTTTACTCGGGTCCCGGAAGTGAGGATGTCAAGCGCTCTTCGTGATCTCGTCGAAGACACCGTGAAGAAGGGGAGTGGTTTATTCTCTTTCCAGATACGCACGTTCTCATTTTATTAGCTTGTAGGGTAGCGTATTCTTCTCATCAAACGAGACTTGGCCATTAGCATTAGACCAAGATGACGTTCCTGCGTTGACTCGGCAACTTGGACAACTGGGATTCCAGCCGATGCAGGTTCAAAACGCTATGTCCTACCTCTCAATGCCATCCCCTTTAGGTTCACATCTACTGGGCTCTCTAGCACCCCTAGATGCCTGCATTGAATACCTTCTATTGCATATCGCCGAAACTGATCTCCCGGACCGTTTTTTTTCTCCTAGTAATTCATCCAATCCATTCATAATCTCCGGACATTCTGGAACAGAGAATCTCAAAAAGCGATGGATCGAAGACATCGCAATTAAGGAAGCAGGCTTTCCCGCTCATATTGTCAAGGAACACACAGCCAACTCGAGACTAGCTGGGGATTTGATATTACTCATATCAGCACTCTCCTGTCGACTCATAGGCAGGGATACGGGTAGGTTGTTCGCAGGAAGCGCGAATTTGGTGCCATCCTATCTCGGGATAAGAGACCAGACCGACGAGGTAGAAGCACTTGGTGCTCATTTCGTTGATTCGACTCATATCGTTATGCCGCTCTTCAGTGGGCCCGTACAGCTCCATGTCATTTTGCCGCCTGGCACTTGCGAGGACAACTCCCCGCCCGCTGTGTACATGGGGTCGCATTCAGTGCCACCATATATTCGGTTGCACTTGCTTGCACAGTTTCTCTGTGCAGTCGAACAAGATGACTTCGTCGGGCCCGGTGAGGGCTTCCTGATTGCGGCCATGCGAGCCCTTGAAGACTGTTGGGCGCAGGTCGAAACCAATGGCCCACCTGACATGTTAACAGTAGTTGGGTGTCTTATGTTATCCCAAACGCTGCCACGTGAACCAGACTTGCCGTACGATGAATCTAATGAGAAAGAAACTACAAGGGTCGTGCACGGACGTACCAAGCATAATGATGACCGGTCAGATGAACAGGTCAAACGAGACTTTGAAAAGAACTGTAGTACCAGAGTTTACGCAGAGATGCTTGCTTCCCGTCAGTGTCTCCCTTCCTTCTCTGTAAGAGATCAGTTCCTGGGCGTCTTGGACAAGCATAGAGCTGTTGTTGTCGTGGGAGAGACTGGTGAATATCACTTTAATCATCTGTCGTGCTTATTGCTCACGGCATTCTCAGGATGCGGGAAGACCACCCAACGTGCGCCCCGTATTCCTTTATGTGATAAGTCTTATGGTAAAAATGACGACAGTTCCCCAATTTATTTTGGATTCTCTTATCCTAAATGGTCGTGGCTCGAGGGCGTCTATCATTGTTACACAGCCACGAAGGATCTCGGCCGTCTCCGTAGCTGCCCGTGTGTCCGGAGAGCGTGCAGACGACGGATCTGTCGGCTACGCCATCCGGGGTGACACCAAACAAGACAAGCGAACCAAGCTGTTGTACTGTACTACCGGAGTTCTGCTCAGGCGACTTGGATTTGGAGATATGCTAGAGAATACAACGCATGTTGTTGTGGACGAAGTGAGGTTCTCTCGGGATGAACCATAAGATGATTTCATAGAACATCCATCAGGTACACGAGCGCTCTGTTGATGGCGATTTCCTTCTGTTGGAACTGCGCGAACTTCTCCTGAGACATGACACCCTCAAAGTAGTTTTAATGTCTGCTACCATCAACCATGAGACATTTGTGAAATATTTTAACGATGCCCCATTGCTCACTATCCCGGGCTTCACACACCCAGTGAAGGATAGGTGCGCGCTCTCTAAAATGAAATCGAGTATCGATCTAATCCTTCTCAAGGTATCTCGAAGACTTCATAGACACATTGCCCTTCACTCCAAAGGGATCCAAACGCGGCGCCAAAGGGCAGCACGACAAAGAATACGAGGACACGCTTAGATCCCAGGGGGTCAGTGAGCGCGGAATAATTTCCGTTCGGAACATCGTATCTGCAGATCGAATTGATTACCAGGTTTGCAGGTCCTTTCCATCTGCTCTGCGTCTGATCCCAGACCTCTTAGATGATCGCCTGTCTCGTTGAATATATTATCTCGTCTACGGGTAATCCTGCTGGCATACTGATCTTTCTCCCAGGTGTTCAGGAGATCCGGCAATGTATTGCCGTCGTTTCTGGCTCAGTTACTACGGATGACGTAGACATTTATCCTCTTCACGCAAATCTCACTAGCGGAGAACAGCGTGCGGTCTTCAAAGTGTCGAAAAAATGGAAAATTATTGTTACTACAAATGTCGCAGAAGTAAATATTCGCCAAGACCTCGGGATATCTGTACCACTCATGGCATCCGATAGACATCTATCACTGTTGACGATGTGGTCTATGTGATCGACAGTGGGAAAGTCAAGGAAACGAAATACGATTCTGATACTGGACTTTCTATTCTAAAAGAGAAGTGGGTAACCCGCGCATCCGCCAGACAACGTAGAGGACGGGCTGGTCGCACAAAGCCTGGTATATGCTACAAATTATACACGCGAAAGCAGGAGGCAAATATGGATCCTTTTCCTATACCCGAGATTCTTCGCATCCCTTTGGAGAGTATTTCGTTGATGGTCAAAGCTACGCGGGAAGATGAAGATGTCCAAGTAAACGCTTGCGTCTACCAGCGTCTTCGAAGGGCCACTTACTATTGAGATTTTCAGTATTTCTTAAAAAAAGCAATAGATCCCCCTGACATATCAGCGATGAACAAGGCATGGTTAACCTTGCAAGAACTTGGAGCCATAGATAAGGAGAACAAGCTTACTGCCCTTGGACGCCATATGGTAAGTCTGCATCACTGACTCACAAGGTGCTATGACTTCTGTATCTGATCGTGTTTAGGCTATGCTGCCCTTGGATCCAAGGCTGGGAAAGGTGGTTTCGGAATTTTTGGTTGTGGACATGCTGACCCTGCCAATCAGATGCTGGTGCTTGGATTGACGTTTAGGTGTCTGAACCCTGTTCTCACGATAGTCGCAAGTCTATCTTCAAAGTCCTTGTTCACGAGTCCTTTGGAAAAGCGTGAAGCAGCCACCGAGTATGCTATTTTGTTCATGACATGGTATTTTTTTATGCACACGTTTTTCAGAGCGAGATTCCGTTTCGATAAGCATAATAGTGATCTTCTAACAGATGTCCACGCTTATAATGAGTGTATGCGACTCCTGTCCGAGAACAAGTCTCGAGGCACATGGAGGAACTACTGTGACGAGGTGAGCATTCCCCCGTCGGTGGAAGAAAAAAAAAACTAGAACTCTTACAGAATTTTATCTCGATGGATGCTGTTCATGAAATAACTTCGCTCCGTCAAGATTTCTTTTCCTCGCTTTTGACCATGGGGTTCACCACTATGTCATCTACGCCGGATTCCCTGGACCTCAATGTCAACAGTACAAATACGAATCTGATCAAGGCTGTTATCCTTGGGGGCCTGTGGCCACGCATTGCTCAAGTGCACCTGCCGTTGTCAGCCATCAAGTTTGACAAGGTTCAGGCTGGCACTGTACAACGCGAGAATACAGCCAAAGAGTACAAGATGTACGACGTCAAGCATGGCCGAGTATTCTTGCACCCGACATCCGTGCTATTTGGCGAGTCTAGGTGGAAATCGCCGTTTGTGGCCTATTTCCAGCTGCAACAAACAACAAAGCTCTTTATGAGGGGTGCAACTGAGGTATGTACATGATCGTTGCTAAATGTAACGGTGAATAAGTGAATACATTTTCTCGTCAGGTGCCCATGTATGCGCTTCTACTCTTTGGTGGCCCTGTATCGGTAAATCACGTCGGTGGCGAGTTGGTTGTCGGTACGGGAGACAGCACCATCAAGTTGAAGGCTTGGCCACGAATCGGTGTACTGGTCAATCAATTACGGTGAGTGGAAGCGTGGTAAGTCCGAAGTGTGCTGACGCGATGGATCTTGAAGACGGCTAGTAGAAGTTCAGCTGCAGGAGAGCATTGAAGAGGGATTGATGCTGGGGACCGAGAGAAACTCGATGGCGTTGAATGCAATCAGAGCGTTACTGGAATACGACGGGTTGACTAACTAACAGAGGGAATATTGAAGGGTTACAAATCCGTGGCAGGAATAGTATACACGGAATCCTCGACCATATTTTCTGACTTACAACAAGGGAGAATAAATGCATAAGTTACGATCGTGAATAGCAGGCTGTCTTGTGCGTTCCATAATCTAAGTGAAAGGGTTGGGGGTCATTTTGAAGCGTGAGACGATGGTATTAATTGTTGTATTCGTTGCTGCTGCAGTAACGCAAGTTTTTCGTCGAGTTCATTGATAAATGTTTGAGGGGATAAGGGAGCTGAAGATATTGTCGTGCTCTCAAAAAAAGAACTTTGACGTTTCCAGGTTATCTTTGAAACAGGGGACAGAGTCTCTGTGGGATTCTCCAGCAAGTCATCTGAAAGCGTGAAGTCGGGGACGGGCATGGGTGCATTCCACGGAGGACCATAAGGCTGTGTACGTGCAACAGGTTTTCGACGGAGTTTCGCATGGATGGACTTGACGAAAGATTTGGATTTGATGGCTGGGGCGAGTTGCGGAGGGGTAGATTTAAAGATGGATTTGAATCTACTGGCAAGTGTCCGCCGGGCTGTGGCCACGAGATGTCACGGCAACACCAGGGAGGAACGAATAGACTGACCCGTAAGCGGTGGCAAGGGGGATGCCATGCCAGACGAACTGGGTGAAGGGGATTGGAGAGAACCTGGATAGGGGTGAGGAAAAGAGAAGAATAATTCAAGAAAACGACATGTACTTGATGGTGATAGGGTTCTGGACCTAAAGTGCCTGTTGAACGGGTTTACGAATCTAGTGTGCTGCGGCGAAGGGGAAGGTGAGGGTGCGACATGGAGCAAAGCGGAGGATTTGCGTCTTGCGGACCAAGAGAAGCGTACGGAAGAGAGACGCTTGGGGGAAGGAGGCGGGGGAGGGAGTTTGGGAGGCGCGGAGTGGGTGCGGGAGTGGGACGGGTTTGAGAGGGAGAAGGAGACATGGCGGGGAGGAG
>JBBPJT010000143.1:0-46308 GCA_038088895.1 Xerocomus potaroensis | reverse complement strand
CCCCTTCATCCCGGATCTCATCCCTTGAAGGTTCCCATCATTCTCGCCTTCGCCGTTATCGTCCTACTAGGCGCAGTCCTAGTCATTTCGACTCTCCTGCTCGCTATCGCTATCACTTATCTTTACGTCTATCTGATTGTCGCCTTCATCGTGTTCGCCATTCGAGGTTATTGGCTCACGTCGTAACAATCGGGTTCTTGGGCCTTCATGCTGAAGGTATCAATGCCTCACAAGCTGGAGGTCTTGGATCAAAGTATTGGTGAAGTAGACCGTCTGACGAAGTGCAGAGCAAGATGTCGAGAGAAACCAATGGATCGATTGACTGGTAGATCAGAGGATACAAGGGAGATTCTACTTGGAGTCTATGGTACAGTGCGCGAAGGTTTAAGTAAGTATCAAGACGGTGCATGGACCAAGCGATGTCTACTGCAGAATGACTCATCTGGAGTCATGTTGAGTCATAACTAAGGTAACTAGGCAACCATCAATCAACAGAGATGAAAGGGAACACGAGGCATATAAGAAGCTATGCCTAGAACGGAAATAGCATCCAGATCAAGGGAAAGAAAGATAAGACAATGGAAAGGTCATCATACGTCTAAGAAAGGAAAGATCAAGGAAAGATAATCAAGAAAAGGGGTATCAAGGGAATGAAACGTAACACTCACCACCTTTCCTGTCGCCAGGCCTGCTGGATGCTTTTCCTACAGGACTTCGACCTGAAGTTCTCCATTCAGCTGGGTTCTGCTATGGCTCCCACGGACGCTCTTTCCCATGCTGCCACAGTTTCTACTGAGCAGGACAATACCAACGTCACTCTTCTTCCCCCTGATCTCTTTATCTCCACCATTGATCTTGCCCTCGCCCAGAAGATTTGTCTCTCCTCTTCCTCTGACCCCCTCGTTCTTTCTGCTCTTTCTCACATGGCTGAGGGTTCCCCCCTCTTTCCCCACTCCTCTCTTGCTGATTGGTCTTTCACTGACAGACACCTCTACTACCGTCGCTGTCTCTACATTCCACCCGACGCCTGCCACTCCATTGTCTCTGCCGTCCACTCCTCCCCTGTTGGTGGCCACGGGGGTATCTTTCACACCCTGGCTCTTCTCCACCGCAACTACTGGTGGCCTGGTATGCCCACCTTTGTCCATCGCTACATCCTTGGTTGCCCCCTTTGTCAGTCCTCCAAGGTCAACACTCATCCCTCTCTTCCTCCTCTCTCTCCCCTGGCCTCCCTTGCAGTTTGCCCTTTTCAGCAGCTCTCTATCAATCTCGTTTCCGCTTTTTCCCCCCATTGGTGCCTTCAATTCTGTTTTGGTCATGGTTGACCATGGCCTTAGTAAGGGGGTATTTTTCCTCCCTTGTTCAAAATTGATTGATGCAGTGGGAATCACAAAACTCTTTTACACCCACATCTTCTCCATTGTAGGACTACACGACCAACTAATCTCTGATCAAGGCCCTCAATTTGCTTCTGCCTTCACTCATGAATTAGCATGCCTCCTTCACTATGATGTCACCCTCTCCTCTGCTTATCACCCACAAGCTGATGGCGAGACAGAACGAGTGAACCAAGAACTTGAAACCTACCTCCACCTCTTTTGTCAAGACAACCCACAAACATGGGTCGACCTATTACTGATGGCACAGTTCACACACAATTCTTCCGTTCATTCCGTTACTCAATGCACCCCGTTCTCGCTAATGATGGGCTATGAACCATGAGGATACCCACCATTAGGAAAAACGTTCATCCCAGCCCTCTCAGAGAGATTGTCTTCCCTCGAAAAAGCACGGAAAGAAGCGATGAGTGCCCACCAGATAGCCCAACAATTGATGAGAGAGTGTATTTGCAGCAAGTTCCGCCCTTGGAAGGTCGGTGATAAGGTGTGGCTCGAAGCCAAGAACTTACGACTGAGTTCTCCTTGGTGGAAACTGAACCCACTCCGTGAAGGGCTGTTTGAAATTGTCAAGGTCATCTCCCCAGTGGCATATCAATTACAGTTACCCCCTACGTGGCGAATCCATGATGTTTTCCACACCTCCCTCTTATCTCCTTATCACACGACTGCGGAATATGGAACTCCAACATTATGCCCGCCCCCAATGAAGGTAGACAGAGAAGAATGGGAGATTGAGTGTATCTTACAGCATAAGGGACCTCCATGGAATCACCGTTATCTCGTGAAATGGAAGGGGTATTCTTTAGCCGAGAATACCTGGGAACCAGAATGGAACTTAGCCGGAGCACGGACCATCCTTTTGACATATAAAAAGAAACACCTTCTCTCCTGACAATCGTCATTCCCTTCACCGCAATGCCTCCCATTCGTAACACCTCTCCCCTCACCATGTCCACCTCCACCTATCTCATCCCTGCCGTCTTCCCTGTCAAGATCAACTTCCTCCCTGAGCTAGCTCAGGCCCTTATCTTTTCGACCATTTTACAAGATGCCCCACTCCTCGCACAAGCAATGGAGTTGCCCATCATGGACATGGCGCTCAAAGAGGCCTGCCAATTATATCTCACCCTAGCTACGCTTTGCCTCATCTTCAACTTTGCCACCCCCTCTGACCATCCCCCTGTCCTCGCTGCCCAAGGGACTACCTGTCTCACCGATGCATGAGGGCGAACCCTCTCTCTTCTCTATCGCCTGGGGCTGGGGTATGTGTTGAATTCCTTCCCCTTCGAAGTTACCGGCCCCCTTGTTTGCCCTTTCTTGATCATCATGCACCCTATGACGTGGTATGCATATCTCCACGCCATGGAATTACCAGTTCAAGTCGCCCCAATCACTTCCTTTCCTCCCATTCTGCTCCAACTCTCCCCATCCCTTCCTCCTCTCAAGGACAATGATGATCAGACAACTACCCCAAACATGCCTGGTGGGTATGACTCTCCCCCTTCCACCCCCTCCCCCATTGTCAAAGAAGAGGAAGACACAACCTCCCCATTACCCGTTCCTGCCCCACTTCCTGTCATTCCTCGCAATCGGACTACCTCTTCTCCCCCTGAAAGATCCCCTTTGCAAAAGAAATAGGAGGGGAAGAAGAAAAAGTTCATCTCCTCCTCGTTTGGTCTTCCCTCTTCCCCAGCATATAACCTTCGTCCTTGACCCGCTGCGTCTCATCCCTCTCCTACTTCACCAACTCCACCTTCCCCCACCATTGACCCTTTTTCCATTTGCAAATGGTGTGGGGAAAATGACACTCATCTCAGCATTTGGTGTCCAAAACACCAATGCCCTACATGTAATGCCTTTACGGCAGGTCATCTCTTGCAAAACTGCCCCTCTGGTGTTTGTCCTTACTGTGCCAAGAGTCACTGGGGGCAGACATGTCCTTTATATCGATGTTGTCCTAATGGTTGTGACAAATGTCGAGCGTTGGTTTGGAGGGAGTTGTGCCCCAAGAGGATTTGTGCCCAGGAACTTTTGGATGAGGAACAGATCCTCCACAATGAGTTGGATGATTACACCTTTTATAATAAAGAATGAGGGTAAAGGCTTGGTGTTCCTTTTGGCTAGTCAGGGCTCATGTTACGGTTTTCATATCATGGACGATGTTTTCTTGGAGTTTTCTTATCTTCTCTATTGATGACACATGTATGTTTCATTCTTCTTCTAGACGCTCTTCTTTTTCTAGGCTTAGGACATTTGTTGACCGCCTTGTGTCCCCATACTTCCCACATTCTGCCCTTAGCCTTACCCCAAACGTTCCTCTTTTAGCTTAGCATAGCTTGGTCCATTCACTGGAAGGACTAGTATAAATACTTAGCGATATGTACTTGTAGACCAAGCTAGTTCTATGCAATCATACGTAGTTCCATAGCCTCCAGAATCCTCCCTTAAGGTTGATATATTCGACTAAGGGATCCCCATCATCCATTGAACGTAACAACTACATAAAAAGTGTAACAGCAGGAACATTTGGGTCATTCATGTTATTGAGAAGATCAGGGATTGGGGGAAAGAGCTGGACTGAGGGGGATGGTGCTCAATCTTCTTGATATAACTCGTTGTCATCTTCAACAGACATGATAGAGTCGATATGCTTGGGAGGGGGAAAGTATCTGGGTGGAATGGTTGGAGCGTAGATAGCTCTCAACTAGTGAGAAGCTAGTTCTTTTGTTACATGTTTTGTAGTTTGTCAATATTTGGCAATGAGGAAGAACTCCTAGTCTATGCATGAGACCTTAAGAGTGGACCAGGGGACTAGGGAACTACATGTATTGTGTAGAACTAGCTTAGCTTTACTAGTACATTGCACTATGTATATATAATATCCCTTTGGCAAACGGACCATGCTGTGTAGTAGCTAAAAGTGGAACATTGGGAAAGGGTCAAGGGGAAAGCATGAGAGATATGGGGACATGAGGCAGTCAATGAATGACTAAGCCTGAAAGGGAGATAGCGTCCAGAGAAGAAGTAGAGAGACTTATGTAAGCAGAACAAGAGAAAATGATGGCATACGTAGTGAACTGTAACAATATTTATGATCATGAACTCTTGGCTGTCATCCATGCCCTCACCAAATGGTGTCATTATCTACAGGGAACCAGCCATCCTGTTGAGGTATATACCGACCACAAAAACCTTTCATATTTCTGTCAACCTCAACATCTCTCCTGCCACCAAGCTTGTTGGATGTGTTTCCTTCAAGACTTTGATCTAAAGTTTGTTGTCCGTCCCAGAACCACCATGGGCCCTGCAGATGCACTCTCCCACATGACCGAGGTCAACATGTCTGCTGACAACGCCAATGTCACCCTCCTTTCCCCCAAACTCTTTCTCACCTGGATTGACGCTTCCCTTCTCTCTACCATCTGTGCCTCCTCCCGCCTTGACCTGCTCGTCCTTTCCACCTGTTCCCACCTACAACGTGGCATCCCTCTGTTTTCCCACTCTTCTGTCCTCAACTAGTCCTACTCCTCCAAGGATGGCTGCCTGTATGATCATCGCCGACTTTACATTCCTCCTTCTGCCTGTTCCTCCCTTGTCTCTTCCGTCCATTCTTCTCCCGCTGGCGGTCATGGTGGGATCTTCCACACACTCTCCTTACTTCAACGCGATTACTGGTGGCCTGCCAT
This sequence comes from Xerocomus potaroensis, assembly GCA_038088895.1. NCBI lineage: Eukaryota > Fungi > Basidiomycota > Agaricomycetes > Boletales > Boletaceae > Xerocomus > Xerocomus potaroensis. The sequence continues at coordinate 41,222 of JBBPJT010000143.1, read as the reverse complement.
GGCCTCCTTTGTCTATCATTTTGTCCTTGGTTGTCCCCTCTGTCAGTCTAGCAAGGTCAACACCCATCCCACCATTCCACCTCTCTCTCCCCTTGCTTCTTCCTCCACTCGCCCCTTTCAACAACTCTCTGTCAACCTTGTTTCTGGTTTTCCTCTTGTTGGGTCTTTCGACTCCATCTTGGTCATGGTCGACCATGGGCTTAGTAAGGGGGTGTTTTTCATCCCTTGCTCAAAATCAAGTGATGCTGCCAACATTGCTCGTCTCTTTTTCACCCATGTTTTCCCACATGTCGGCCTTCACAACAGGATTGAAATGAAGTGAGAGTACACCGGGCAGTAATCAAGCCGATGTAAGGATATACGCACTAGGCAATTAGATCAAGCCTGTGGTGGACGAAACGAGGATGGAACGAAACTTAAAGTCAGACACTTGTGTAACCAGGTGACAAGACCCTTATGGTTCAAGTGAACAAGACTGGGGAGTCTTGGTCACTCAGACCTTTGGGTATTTATATTCCAAGTATCTACGCATGGACCAAGCAGTGCTACATTAATACAAGGTTTGAATCAACAAGAGAAGATTACACTATTGGCTACACTATTAATATACTAGTACATGAGTAAGCAAATGATAAGAGCGAGTTATGCCATTGGCTAATGAGCGTTATTTGAAATAGAGTGAGTCATGCTGAGTCATGCGCAGCAGCGAGCGACTAATGCTATTGGCTAAGGTATTGGTCCTTACCAATCTGCAGCATGAGTTGTTACTGCCATTGGACGAGAGCTCCATGGCTTTGTAATGTGCAGCATGTATTTCAAATAGGCTGAGTAATGCACAGCCAAGTGATAAACGCTATTGGCCGATAAGCATGACAACTGAGTCATCAGGAGTTGGAATATTAGAATAGCCCATAGGGGCCGAAGAAATCTCCTGAGTCATACCACAGCCTCGCTATAATGAGATGAAGGAGTCAAGATGAGTCAATTACCAAAAGAGGCTATATAGCCTTCACATGACCCGCAGAGATAGAAGTTCTGAAGAAGAAGGGTCATGTGACATGGATCACAATTAGATTGTATCACGTGATTTCCACTGATAAGATCAAAGAAGAAAGAAAAGATAAGTGATTACTTAGCTTTACCATTTGGGGTTCACATCATTGTGTACACTTCATATAACAGTAGGGTTCTACCAGGGAATGCAACCACGACCTGCCTTTTGTATAGCAGTAGGGTTCCCTGGAGAATACATCCACAACCCGCTAGTCTTCGTTAGTCGTTAGTATTCGATCATTAGTCAATTAGTATTCGAACGTATGGGACTTTCCCTTATAGCGACGAGAATAGCTTAGTAAGCGCATTATATGGCATTTTATGGCAATTTTCATAACATTGATAGACCACTTGGCATATCATATTCCACTACAGTATAAGGCCTGTTAGCTCTTGTACAGCAGCTTTTTCTTATGAATTAAACCTCACAAGCCCCCATTTGTAGATAGTCAGATGCATGGTTCAAAACATTGACAATTCATCCTTCATTGACAAGATTTCCACTGTTGTCCAAATATTTTTGGTCAAAGTTAGAAATATATAGGTTAATTTACCTTTGAGTTGCTCCCAGGCCTGGTCTTCCAATCCAAGATATAATGGTAGAGCTTCTTCAAAGTACTTCTTTAGGATTTCAATGGGAAATTTAATCAGAAGAATGGTTCTTGCTATTCTAAGATACCCATACATCAGGAATTTTACAAAAATCTAATTTCAACTAATGTTGACTAATATTAGCTAATTGTAGCTAATTTTGAGTGAAATTAGTTGAAATTAGTCAAAAGTAGCTGAGATTAGTTGAAATTAGCTAAAATAGATTCTTGTAAAATTCCTGATGTAGTTACAATTATATGCAACAGGTGGGTTAAGGTTACCCAAAGGACCTATGGGTTGTGGATTATGGTTACAAATTCCCTCTTGGGACAACCCAAAATGTATGGCTTAATGAGTTATACCTGGTATAGGTTGAGAGGGAGTTGATTGTATCCTCAAGATGCTTAGCCTGTACGTTCTCGTCCCACACGATCACCGCGCTGGGCTGTGCATCCTTACGTTCCAGTCTATGGTGTGCGGCCAATAGGGACAATCACTGATGAAAACTTGAGCGTCCATCTATCTTATTGAGATCTTGGGCACGTCCACATGGTTCTGCAAGTGATACCAGGCTCGTGTAGAAGTGGTTCCAACCCGGTTCCCATTCCTTACCCGAACTTTCTTGCGCGCGTACACGGAGAGTATTGATAGAAAACGAGTTCCGGTTGAGAGAACAGATGGAGTTGAGGGGATTGGCCATCCTGGCGTGTTATGTAAAAAGCTTAACACATGGCGGGTCTAAGGCTGGTCTTGTTCCCCTCGACGACGCAGCTAGTCAGAGAGGCGTAGAATGGATACAGGCACACACGACCTCAAATGCCCCAGGTCCCATTCTCAAATCTAAAAAGGGACTCAGACGTCAGTTTACTAATTTTTGTGTATAGGCGCAACACAGGTGTGATTCCCTTGAAGATTCTGTTGTGCCGAGTTGGGGCAGGAGACGCAGTGTCGTACGTGCTGGGCATGACCATTTGATAAACATCATGCGATCGTCGCGGTTGCAGTCCATTCGTCAAATTCAACATCTGGCAGACTCTCGGCGATCTGCGAGGTGCAACTGCCACGCCCCCACACCACAACTCATTCGTCCGTTTGTTTTCGCAACTCCCCCTCAATACCCCTCTCACGTCCTGCCACCATCCCAGGCCAGATAAGAAGTCGCCGCCACCACCATCATTATACCAGCGGCCTCAGAGCCTCCCGAGTCCTGAAATACAAATAGGTTACATATGAAGATGACGTAATACAAGCAAATTAGGCTTGTTCGGTTCCGATTTGTAGGGTTCACATTCACAACTTGATTTTGTACAGTACAAGCAACAATGCGCTCAACTGGCACTCTCAGCGAAGATTTGCAAGAAAACAAGTGAAGACGCCTGCAGAACGTATGGCCCAAATAACTTCAGATAACTTCTATCACAAAGCTTCCGTATGGCTGCCGACTCGCTCGCAACACAGCAATACGGTGGCCGCTGCTTAATCAAACTGTACCGCCATTACCCTCTTCATTTCGAAGTAAGATGAACTTTGAGCACGATGGCTTGATGGAGCCCGCATGGAACCAAGGAAAATAATGCTAAGTACTGGGCTATGCCTCACTTGCCATGCTAACGCACTCGATGGTTGCGTTGTGGCTTTTGATATGCCATTTATACGTTTTCGCGGTAGATTACACCCATCCGAGAATGATCGTGAGTATTCAGCTTATGACAACCCGTGAACGTTCCGTTGTTGAGTCCGTCCAGGTAAACTACCTCCATCAGTTGGGTCTGATAAGCATACCAAAATTATAACTTAGGATTCGTTGGCAATGTCCCATCATCGCTGGAGCATATGGGCCTGTTTCTAACGCAAAGCCAAGAACCGTGCTCCCAACATTGACAGTACAGCAAACGGGTACGTGCGTTGTCCGACACAAACAACACACTTAAAGACTCGGATCTATAACCGGTATCGGTTATTTATTCCTTCAGAAAACAGAACAGACACCCAATGGCAGTGTTTGTGATCCAGATAACCCGATCCAAAAATAGACGACATCAAGGGCCTTCTGTCGGAGATCACATCACAAAGATGGATGGGCCAGAATGTGATAGAACTCCATGCGTGTGACGGGCTTCATGACGCCGCGGCGCATGGCCCTCTCTTTTGAGCTCGATGAGATGACGAGGTGTTCTGACCTGCTTGTGAGGAAAATTCACTAATGTAAGTGAAAACTTGAAGATTTCAGATGTTTTGTCGATGGTGATAATGCTATCAGACAGTTAAGCGTGACCCCGCCGCTGAGCGACTATGTCCCGAAATATCTGTATCCGATTTGGGCAACGCAATGCACTGTTGGATACACCACATCCAATCTTGATCATATTTGGCTGGTAACCCAGAATTCTAGTGGGGACGCGATCCGCATTTAAACGACTTGTTCGGGTGCGATAGGTGGATCCTAAAGATGCTGCCATCCCCCTCTTTTTTCCTCTCACTGCTCGTCGCCGTCATTGCCGTGGCGTACTTCATCCACCTCCGCCATCGATCGCGCAAATACACTAATCTCCCCCCTGGTCCGTCTGGCTCACCACATGCCCGCTAGTGCGTACAACCCACACACGAACCCGAACTGACCTCTGAAGAAACCTATAATATCAGCCCACCACAACTGATCCAGTCTTGGATTGAAGAATATGGCCCAGTCGTTTCGCTCAAACAAGGCAACGACGTGCTCGTCGTCGTCGGTCGTCACAATGTAAGGTTATCCAAGTATCCTAACTACGAGGGCTGACCAGCGATCTATATTTTTCAGGAAGCGACCCAGCTGTTGGAAAAACAAGGCGCGAACTTTGCAGACAGGCCTCATTCAGTGGCGGGGAGTGACATCCTCGGTCGGGGAATGCGATTCATGCTTCTCAGTACCTGCGACAGACTGCGACGGTTCCGGAAGTAAGTCGCCCCGTTGCGGCGTTACCCCCCTCTCTGACAGATCTTTTGCTACCTTCGATGCAGGGCGGCACACGCCCATCTTCAACCAAAGGTGACCCCTACCTACGATGTGGATCAAACCGAATTTGCAAAGAACTTGGTCATCGACCTCTTGAACGACCCCGAGCCCCATCAGCTGCATGCCAAACGGTGAGTTCTATTATGTTTAAAAGGACATACACCCTAATTGTCATCCATGATTAGCTTCTCAGGCTCAGTCACGCTCCGTGTCATTTATGGAAACACCAGCCCGGCATCTTTGACAAGTGACCCATATCTCCTCCATCTCAAACGCATGGTCCCAATCGTCCAAGGCGCACTCCTTCCCGGTGCATATATAGTAGATCATTTCCCGTTATTGCAATACATTCCGTGGTATGGCAGACAGCTTAGGAAATGGGGTGAGGAAGAGTATGATATGTTGATGGGGTATATGTCGCAGTATAAATCAAAAGTGGTGAGCGGCATGCCTTTCTTGCGTGCACTGGACTGATGTCGTGTACGCGCAGATGACGGAAGGCTGCCCACATTCAATCGCAAAGGAAATCATCACCCGGACGGTGACAGAAGGGAACCTGAGCGAACCAGAAACAGCATACTTTTTGGGATCCCTCGTTGGTGCTGCTTTTGATACTGTACGTGTGCCTCAGTCCGAGTCGTTTTTTTTTACTGAACGCCTCTGTGGCGGCTGTGCAGACGCAAGTGGCAATATCCACCATAATGATGGCCGCTGCGCGCTTCCCGGAGGCGCAAGCTGTCGTCCATGCGCAATTGGACACGGTGATAGGCCAAGATGCCCGTATGTTTTCACCGCTGCCTTTTTTGGATGACAAACATGACGCGTTTGGACAGCACCGACGTTCGCGGAATGGTCCGCGCTCACAGAGTTGCAGGCGTTCATTCTCGAGGCATTGCGATGGCGACCAGTCAACCCGTTCGGTACGTGTATTCCCGAATGTTTGATGGTCGCTAGAATGCCAAATGAACCTATCACCACAGGCGCACCTCGCCGAGCTACCAAAGACGTTTATTGGGTATGTGTGTTTCCCTCTCCCGACAAAGACCCCGCACTCGACGCAACATGCTTTTAGAACGGATATTGCATTCCTGCTGGAGCGACCGTGTTCGGGAACCACTGGTGAGTCAAAAACACTTGCGTATGACCGCCAGACAGACGCCCCGTTGTTCGCCAGGTGCATCGCGCGTGACCCGGAAGTATTCCCGGACCCAGACAAGTTCAACCCGAAGCGCTGGATTGGACCTGACGGACGTATTGATCCCGAGCTCAAGGCATACTCGTTTGGATTCGGACGCCGAACGTGTGTCGGATCTAACCTCGCTATTCGGTCAGTATATGCAACTCGAATGTCTGTGTGGTCCGTCGCTCATTTGTTCTTGTGTACACTGCCAGGTCGCTCTACATCGCGTCCGCGACCGTATTCTGGGCGTTTCGAATCGTCGAGGACGCCAAGCGGCCGATCGACGATACAGCGTTTGTGCCCGGAATAGTGTCGCACCAGAAACCGTTTAGTCTGTTGTTCGAGCCAAGGATGGACGTCGAGCAGCTGCGTGAAGTAATGGCGCCGGGCCGGAGTGGTTGACATATTTGAGAGGTGGGCTTTTCTTGGTCAGACGGCACCCCCGAGGTCGCCTTTGAATTTGTAATTTGTTTTTTTAAGAGTATATTTATGTGGATTGTACTGTGAATAGATAGCTTTCTTGAAGTCTGTAGAAATATTGAGTGTGCCTGTGAGCCTTTCGACGCTGAACCCCGGAGAGCTGTCGTCTGTGTCTGATTCCCTTGTCATTTGCCTGACCTGCCTTTGCGATAACTCGGTGAACGTGTGAACTCGAAAAGCTGACCCGCAACGCTTCTGGTTGAAGGAACAGCAGAAAACGAAGCTATCTACCTTGCTCTGTCATAGCCAAACGTTTTTCAGAAACCTGTTTTCCAATGTTGTCGAGATTTGGATGCCACCTGCCAGTGTCTTGGGTCCCCGAGAAGGCCAGGGTGGATGAAGGCAAATGAGTTGGAAGTGGATGCGAATTCATCGTCGCCACAAAGCTCTTGTTCTGGGCTGGATCCATGGCAACTTCTTTCGAATCGTCGAAAGGGATGCCCGATGAGATATTATCATCCCTAGCCTTCTATGGTAAAGCGCTGTGAACTGGCTCAACGCTGTTGCACGACGACGACGATGAACGAGGGTACACTAGTGTCACGTCAGAAACTGTTTAGTTTGTTGTTCACACTTCAGATATTATCGCAGGTAGCCAGCTGATGCATAACTTTGTTAGCGCATGCCGAGTGGCAGTATATGTGTCGTCGTCTAGATTAGTTGTACATGTACTGTGCAACAAGCCCTCCAAAAAGTGTGTGATGTTGATATTTTCAAAGCCTACTCTATGCTACAAGTTAAACCACGCAATGACTGATTTGATTCTTGGCTATTGTCAACTCACAAGATCAGCTTTCAAGCAAAATGAACCCTCCACTCCGCTCCACATACAATGTACAAGAACTATGAACGACGGGGTGAAGACCTTGAACTCGAGGTTGGTCCCGGGAAGGTTCGCGCGGTCTTATCTCTGTGACCAGCCACAAACTTTCTTCCGTAAGAACTAGTCGGAGCTACATAATTCAAAGTCCACCACAGAGTTCATCATGTTCATCATTCATTTTTCTTCTCTGAAACGAGCTGTCTTTTCGTTTTAAAAACTTGACTCCAAAGACGATGTTAACTGTCGACTGATGGCGGTAGTAAAAACAGTCTGCTGCGCGCGGCATTGCCGGACTGCAATTTGTTTATCGATGAGAGCGCCTGTCGCCGGCTGTTTCGAGATCGTTGGCCAAGTCTCACATCCGTACGGACCACTCCTCTTCCTGGTGCTATGGTAGAGCAAGTTTCAAGGATTAAAGCACGCTATTTCATGATACCACGGTTTCTTTCAGAACTTTTCTTACCTCATAACGCCGTGTCATTCTGTGAGAAACAACGATCCGATGTGCTGTGATAGGCCAGATATTCTTGGTCCACCATGCCGTACGGTTGGCATCACGCAAACATTCAATTATCCTACTTCGCGTCCGATGTTATCCGCCCTATCTCGCGTCTGGGTACGTTAAAAAAAAGGCCCCAGCGCATTTAGGTCGGTGGTCATTCCGTCGTTTTTCCCCATCCTTCCCTCAAGGTGGTCGAGTGAATGCCAACCATGCAACTACTCCTCGTGTCGTTGGTTACACTTTCCGTCGCTTTGGTGTACTTTATCAAACAACATCAGCGACGGGAAAAGTTTGCATACCTTCCTCCGGGCCCGCCTGGCTCACCACATGCCCGCCAGTGCGTTCGAACCATCACTTTATGCACATACTTGATCTCTCAAAAAAAAATTTATCAGCCCACCTCGTGTCATTCAATCGTGGATCGAAGAATACGGACCCATCGTCTCGCTCAGGCAAGGCAACGACGTGCTCGTCATTATTGGTCGTCATAACGTGAGGCATCCGTGGATGAACGCTGGCTGATGCCAGAAACACGACCGGGCTCAATTTTTTGTCCCCCATTGTTTTTTTTTTTTCCAGGTGGCTACGCAGTTGTTGGAAAAACAGGGTGCCAGTTTCGCAGACAGGCCACATTCAGTGGCGGGGAGTGACATCCTCGGTCGGGGGATGCGATTCATGCTTCTCAGTACTTGCGATAGACTCCGACGGTTTCGAAAGTGAGTGGTGAACGAGTGTTTTTCCCTCTTCTTGTTGGACCCATCGGTCTGTTCTAGAGCTGCACATGCCCATCTTCAGCCAAAGGCGACCCCCGCCTACGATGTGGATCAAACCGAATTTGCAAAGAACTTGGTCATCGATCTCTTGAACGACCCCGAGTCCCATCAGTTGCATGCCAAACGGTGAGTTCTATTATGTTTAGATGGACGTATATCCTTACCGTCATCCTTTCTTAGTTTCTCAGGCTCAGTCACGCTCCGTGTCATTTATGGAAATACCAAGCCGGCATCTTTGACAAGTGACCCATATCTCCTCCATCTCAAACGCATGGTCCCAATCGTCCAAGGCGCACTTCTCCCTGGTGCATATACAGTAGATCATTTCCCGTTATTGCAATACATTCCATGGTATGGCAAACAGCTTAAGAAATGGGGCGAGGAAGAGTATGATATGTTGATGGGGTATATGTCGCAGTATAAATCGAAAATGGTGAACCGTACACCCGTTCTTGCATGCACTGAACTGATGTTGTGCATGCGCAGATGACAGAGAGCTGCCCGCATTCGATCGCAAAGGAAATCATCACTCAGACAGTGACGGAAGGGAACCTGAGCGAACCAGAGACGGCATACTTTTTGGGATCCCTCGTTGGTGCTGCTTTCGATACCGTACGTGTGCTCGTGGTCCGAGTTGTTCTTTTTTTTAATACTAAACCCCTCTTTTCGGCGGTTGTGAAGACGCAAGTGGCAATATCCACCATAATGATGGCCGCTGCGCGCTTCCCAGAAGCGCAAGCCGTCGTCCATGCGCAACTGGACACGGTGGTTGGCCAAGATGCCTGTATGTTCTTATTGTCGCATTTTTGGGATGATAGATATGACGCGTTTGGACAGCGCCGACATTCGCGGAATGGGCGTCGCTCACGGAGCTGCAGGCATTCATTCTGGAAGCCTTGCGATGGCGACCGGTCAACCCGTTTGGCAAGTACATTCTTGATGCATCACGGGCATAAAAATAAGCTCTATCATCACAGGCGCGCCTCGCAGGGCAACCAAAGACATCTTTTGGGTATGTGCGTTCTTTCCTTCTGATAGGGCCTCGCATTCAAGGCACGTTCTAGAACGGATATTGTATTCCCGCGGGAGCAACCGTGTTCGGGAATCACTGGTAAGTTGATGAACATGTTTGTATGTGATAGGCAGACAAACCCCGTCCGTTATGATAGGTGCATTGCACGTGATCCAGAGGTGTTCCCTGAGCCGGACAAGTTCAACCCGAAGCGCTGGATCGGACCCGATGGGAGCATCAACCACGAGCTCAAAGCTTACTCGTTTGGATTCGGCCGCCGAACATGTGTCGGATCTAACCTTGCGATCCGGTGAGTATATGAACTCCAATGGCCGTGTCTCCACAGAGGAGCACCATATGGTGCAAGCTGTGGACCAACACATGTGCCTATCACTCACGATATACCTGTGTTGGTAGGTCGCTCTATATCGCATCCGCAGCCGTGTTCTGGGCGTTCCGCGTCATCGAAGATACCAAGCGGCCGATTGACGATACGGCGTTCGTGCCCGGCATTGTGTCGCATCAAAAGCCGTTTAGTTTGCTGTTTGAGCCGAGAAAGGAGATCGCACATGTGCGCGAAGTGATGGCACCGAGCCGGGCTGCTTGAGCGGATTCTGCAGCGTTGTAGTGTATTCTGATAGAGTCTGTCGTGAACGATAGAATAGATGTACGCTTCAGAGTGGACAATCACCACGGTCGCTCATTGAAGAGATGTGAAGTGAATGAAAGCTTACCTCGTATACGTACCAAAGCCAGATCCAGGTGTTAGTCTTTGCTGAATCTTTCTTGAAGCGTTGCAGCAGTCAATGTCGCAAATTCCCGGCGCAGCACTGCGAGAACCAACACCAAAAACAGGATGACGACTCACACACAGACACCATCGCGAAGAAATACCACCCATGACGAGCATCGCAGACAGCGACGAACCACAGAACGCGCTGACCTCCAAGTTTACACCTGCCGAATGGACCGCGTTGAACGCGCTTCGGGTACGCTCCCGTGTTATCTCAAACGGTCTTGAACGCTCATATGTTCCGAAACGACACTGCCGCCCTAAAACCAGTCCTCACTCTCGGACGCATTCGCGCTTGCGTTTCCGGATGACCCCCAGGCAGCGTCGACGCCGTACACCCTGTGGGGTGTCACAATCGATCCTGTCCGTCCGCGCGACGCACGCGTCAGCGTGTTACTCATGAAATTCCTGAGAGCGAGGTGCGTGCGCTCTGAGCCACGCGAGGTGGGGGTTCGCTACACGTACACTACGTCTTTAGAAACCTCAAGCCGACGGAGGCACAAGAGAAGCTCGTATCGACGCTTCGCTGGCGGACCACCTTTGACGTCGACGCTGCACTCGAAGAAACCTTTCCAGACGACGTGTTTGCTAAAGTCGGCAAGGTGTATGGCAAGGACAAGGAAGGACATCCGGTCACGTACGTCGTTTCTAGACTTTTTTTTCGATCCGGACGGTTTTGCAAGACATGTGGTATGAATCGTTAGCTACAATCTCTATGGGGCGAACAAGGATCTCGACGCTGTCTTTGGTGACGTTCAGCGCTTCCTGCGGTAAATGATGCCAAACGGTCTCCCGGTCTAAAACGCGCGCGCTTACATGCATCAGATGGCGTGTTGCGTTCATGGAGAAGAGCATCGCACTTCTCGACTTTGAAACAGTCGATCAAATGGTTCAGATTCATGGTGTGTCATACTCGTTGAACGAGGTCTTTTTTTTCAAGCAAGAGTGACTCTCCGATGTTTCTTTTAGATTACGAGGGCGTGACTCTGTCCAGTCGCACGGAAAACTCCAAAAAGGCCGCATCGGAGGCATCCAAGATTTTTCAGGACCATTACCCCGAGTTCCTGGTAGGTTTCCTTCCAGCCCTTGTCGTTGTCGTCGTTTTTGGTGCCACCGCTGAAACTGGTGCCATGCCCTCCCCCACCATAGTCACGCAAGTTCTTCGTCAACGTACCGTCATTCTTCACTTGGGTCTTTTGGTTGTTCAAACCATTTCTCTCACCGGCCACGCTCGCCAAGATGTCGGTGGTTGGTTGCGGTCGTGCTACGCTCGCTGCGGCTCTGTCCCCTGTCATTGACATGGACCAGCTCCCGGAGCAATATGGTGGCACTGCTACTGATTTCTGGAACCAATAAATATATATCATCGCGTTGTTGTGAAAGCAAACCATGGAATAAATACCAATTCCCTGAACGCCAGCTGGGCGCATCGCGTTGGGATCTTCAACAACACGAAGCGGATCACCATCAAAGGCCCGTATCGCTACATTGACCGGCGTTCACCTTTTTTTTATATTTGGAAGGAAAGCAATACCAAGCAGCAGATGGACTGGAAGCTATGCCAACATTTTTCGCTAGCGACATGTCGATATGGACTCGATCGAGTGCCTCCCCTGCCCTGCCCCTCACGTCAATGCACACAAGTTCAGTGAACGCGTCATCCACAACCGTATCCACAACCATCTTTGCAAGGGGGATCGTTATCAAAAAGTCTCACAACGACACGACTTGTCAACCTCATCGTTATCCCTGTTCTCTCACCGTCCAGCTTCCCTGTAATGACAATGATGATGACGTTGACGTTGGCTTCCGGAAACAAATTCAAGACAGAAAAAAAAATTGACAGAGGCACCGCGCGCACACGTTCTTTTTCACCTTTTGACATCGTGGGTCCAAGTCCCAAGGAACACAACATACCTGTAGAAGAAGGGGGCAGATCTATATTTCATAAACGAGGGATCGGGCCACGTGTGATCTTGGGAAACCCGTCCCTCTCGTCTCTCTTGTTAACGCACAAGACACGAGTCCCATGCGGTCGTTCGGTGTTTTCTTGTTCTCTTTTTGGCTCGTGTGTGTGTTTCTGCGACGACGTTCCGGAATCATGAAACAACGCGAACGCGTGTGTACGTTTTGGTGTTTGTTGAAACGTCTGGATGAACGATCGCTTGTGGCTCGTCTCAAACATCAAACATCCATTCATCCAATGTTGTCCGATACCAATAGCGCCGGGAAGAGTGGAGACCAACGCTCGTCATTTATAACAAACCGTCCACCGTCCACCGTCTAACCGTGTCAACCACACCATCCATTACATTTTGAACAGAAAAAAAAAAACGAACGAATAACACAATTCTTTCTTGCCAAGGAATAAAGAAATGGCAAGGAGAATGCGAGGGTTGGATGTACAGGTATCATCGAGATCAACGAAAAAAGAAAAACTAACCCGCCCTGTTATCTCACCACCAGCGCCGAGGTCCTTTTTTTACGTATAGCGCAAGTAAGAGAAAGCGGACGGAAGTGGAGGGACGGAAGAAAGCAAAAAGCGAAAAGAGGGGCAAGTATAGTGACACTAAGTAATGTAAAAAAGAATCGAATCTAGCACGTCCACAAGTCTGACGCAACGAACGTAATCTATACCAGCTGTAGACAACACACCTCGCATCCGAAAGGACCAAAAAAAAAAGGGAGCGGAGGGGGGAGGAGACGCAAGAGAAGGGCAAGAGGCAGCGCATATACCACCCAACGAACACGTCTTTTTAGCTCACCAAACTCGACCGGGCACTGTAAAACACCGTCGAGACCGTCGACGATGTACTATCTTGACTCGGATGTTGTGTCCTTCGAAACGTCGTCACGTGAGTCTTCATGGGCTTCTTGTCGAGTATCATCTCGAGCGGCGCGACCCCATCGTCATCTGCGTCCGTGGCGTCCGTGTCCGTGTCCGTGTTCACTCCTACATCCTCTGGAGCAACCGGAACGCTCACTTCATCAAACCACCCATACACGTGCCATCCAGAAGCCCGCTTTCCCCGTCCGCCTAAATCCAGCCCGCCAACATGCGGACCGAGACTCGCAGGTGACACAGGTCTCTCAACAGTCACGACCGTGCTCTCCTCCTCCGGCAACGGGCACACGCTCGAACACGGCGTCAAGGACTTGGGCGACGGACTCGGGGTAGGCAACTGCTGCGTCATCGTCGTCATCACCGTCTGCTGCGTGTGCCCATTCTCAGACGAATCCGCGATCGTGCTCTCGTACCCTACCGTCGTCGGCGTCTCCGCACGCATCTTGAGCGGCATACACAGCGTCCAGTCTTCGCACTGTCTGTTATCCAACGCCGGCTCTGACTTGGGTCGCGGCGGCAACGGCGAGATCTTGTTCCCGGGCAGGTCCGTGCAGAATGGGAGCGACAGCGTCCAGTCCTCGGACACGCCTGGCATGTCCCGTCCCAAGCCTGACAACATGGGCGCAGAGTGTCGTCGCTCACGAGGAACCAACAACTCCGCACTCGCCATTGGCGTCACCAAGGGATGGATGTCAGACGAAAAGATGGGGTGTCCGACGGTCGCCGCACTCGACTTGCGCCTCGGCTTGCGCGACGGTGGAGCATCTAAATTTACATCAGCGTGGATCTGAACACGTTTCGTGCACAGGGACACGTTCGACTTGGATCTCGAGCCGAGCAACAAGATGCTTTTTGTCCGGCGAACTTGGGCATTGTCCGCGGCTTCGATGACGCCGATGCTCGTCGGTCGTTTTAGTTCGTTGGGCCGCCTTGGTTCCGCTTTCGACGGCGAAATTGAGTATGTCGCTTTGCCACTCAGGGATTTAATCGACTTTGTAGGCGATGCGGGTGGGCTAGGAAGAACCGCGCGGACACTGTTCACCCAACTCAGTCGCGATGGTAATCGCAAACCGCCAGGGGGTGAGGGAGGGAGTGCGGTCGCCGGGTTCGTTGGCGCCCCGGCCATAGCTGAACGGGGAAGTGACGATACGATAGCGTGTGGTGACATGTTCATCGATAGCTTGTGCAGAAGAGGGGGGAGAGGAGGTACTGGAGGTACCGATGTTGGTATGGCAGGAAGAGGGCCCGTTGGGGGTGGTCGGAGCAGTGATGGTGGGGTTACTGACCGTGACAAGGCTCGCTTACGTTGCCGGGGTGAAAAACCTACAGGAAATGCGGCTTCTGCATTCAAGGGTAACGCAGCATTTGGGAACGCCGCAGAGGTGCGCAGATTAGGCGGAGTAGAAGGAGAAACACGGGGCGACAAAGTACCGGCGAACGATGGTCCCATTGTGGGAGAGGGAGGAGAGGCATCCTGCATCACGGAGGATGTCGGGGATGATGTGCATGCGGAAATGGATGACTCTGACTCAGAAGGAGCATGTGGCACAACACCGATGGCAGGACGTAAGGTGAGAACATCTGTACTGCAAGCTGGCATGATCAGCGAAAGCCGCTTTGGACAGTGCCTCTGTGTAAGCAATGGATCATCTCGGATGCCAGTTGGGGGATGTGGCATTGATGGGCCAAACGAGACGGCCCGAGGTGTAGGATCTTCATCAAAACTTTTGCATTCAATACTCGCGACGGAGAGCGCGTTTTTGGCACCATCATCGAAAGATGGCCGGGTTTGATCTGAGACGTCCAGGGCAGATTCAGCCATGCTGTGATTGCTGCTCGTTGAAGAATTGCCACCAAATACCGCACGCAAGGAAACGGCATCGGCATAATGACCAGAGTCAGTCGGCGGCTCGCTGATACTTGGTCGGGTGGCGACCGCGGAAGACGAAGCTGCGACGCTGAACAAGTCCGATTCCTGGCTTGGTTCATCCGAGTCCCGCGAGACTTGGAATAGCCTCTCGTCGGCGGGGACGAGAGAACCGAGACTCGAAGTGGATGTCGCAGCAGGTGAGGTAACCACGTAAGGGGACGGATAGACAGCAGGGTCATGTACTTCCTGCAAAGACTCGGTTGGACAAAGAGGCTAACAAGACTGACGTGTAGAAAAAAGAAGTGCTTACAGGCATCACATCATCCTTGGACGGGCGGTTCTTACGGGGCGAGCGGATGAAAGGCCAAGCGATCATCTTGCGTGGTGTATCAAAAAGGTCCTCGGGGGGTTCGTCTAGAGAATCGTCGCGTTGTCCGGGTGTGAGTGTGGGACGAGAAAAGATGCGCTGGAAGGACGACGACGGGTGGGAGCGGTGGTTTGAAGAAGCCTCAGAAAAGAGAGTGGAGTTATCAACGAATGACTGTGAGGGATGGATTTGGGCGGCGTCGAGAGCCTCGCTGACCAGATGGCTGAATTCCTTGACGGAAAGAGTGACCTTCCGGGACCGAGACATCGCAGAGAAGTTGGAAGGTGAAAATAAAGAGCGGAGGTGACAATGGATGAGAAGCGAGCCAGGGTCGAGGATCGAGAATTTGTAGATCTGATAACTGTGACTTACTTGTCAAAAAGACTCGTCCGGAAATTCGCATTATTATTATAATATTCGTATTCGCTTCTTCTTGACATCTTTCTTTCCGCTCCTCATTAATGAGCGATGTTATACTGTAAAGCAAGTCAAGTCAAGTCTGTCATTCATAAATCCTCCGAACTGAGCCAGCGACACACTACACATTAGAATCACGTGACTTATTCATGGCTAACGGCTAAGCGTCGCTTAAAAAAAAAACAAACAAATCGTTTTGCCAGAGACAAAAAATACAACAACAATAATGCTCTGTAGTCTAGTCCGTCGTGGTGTACAAACACAGTCAAGTTTGCTAAACAACTGTGAACCTGTTACGTTCACCATTCACGTCAGTGCGTCTTCTTGAAACACGAGGCCAGGGCAAAACAAAACTCACGCTTCGCTTCTCCAATCCTCGCCAGTCGTAGCCTTGGCCTCGCTTTCAGAAATCCGGCTGACCCATCCAGAGGGACGGCCAGTGTCGATCACAGAAGAGCGCTTGCTGGAAACGACTTTCAGCTGTGACTTGCTCTCAGAGGACCGGATGCTGTGTTCTTCCTTGTGACGTTTAAATAGCTAGAACAAAAGAATCAGTTGAATCATACTCGGAACCGGTGCGCACTTACTTCTTGCAATACTTGTGTCCGATTCTTCTCATCGCTCGTTTTCGCCTCTTCCATACGATCTCTGACCGAGACTAATTGTCCATCGATATATTCCAGTCCAGTCCTAATAGCACCAACAATTGCCCTCTTGATCTGTCGCTTGACCAGCCCAGTCGCAAGGGGTTTCAATGTCTTGTACAACAAGTCGTGCTTCGAGTCACGTATCGCGAATTTTAATGAACTAACTTTAACGTGAATATCCTTCACTTTGAATACGGAGCTTCGATCCTTCCCCGCCGAGACAACGTGGACAACAGCCGTGAGACCGGAACCTCCAATAATAACGTCCGCCATTCCAGAGTCCATCACTTTTGGGAAACCCATCTTCCTATGGAAAAAGAACGCAACATCGCGCATGTCAGCCTGCATTTGAGCAAACGTAAAAGTGAATTCGTGATGGTGTTCGTCGGAAATGCTGCTGTACGGGCTGAACTTCAGATAGTTATGAGCCACCACAGTCACAATGTTTGGGAATAAATTGCGACCCTGGAGGGTAAGGTTCTCGAGAACGAGGTCCAATGCGTCATCGGAGTATTCAATGCGCGGAATTGGAAGATACCCAATCTATTCGACTTGTGTAAGCGTACCTCTTGAAATAGTTATATGCTCACCCGGTCCACAAGTGTCGGCACGATCACCTTACGAATATCCGACCACAATTCCGATTTGAACTTGAGGCTTCCCTCATCATCAAAGAGGAGATCCCTCGTCAACCGTGCCCAATCCCCTCCAAATCTCTTATTGAGTGGATCGTCACCCATGGCAGAAAACCAGTCGCCGATAGAGTTGAACACATTATCAAAGTGAATTCGATACTTCTGGTCCCAGAACTTCCTGCCCGACTCGCGAATTTCTTTGCCTTCGCGCCCGCAATCATCGCCGAGAACATATCCAGCCTCCAATAACAACTACAGGGGGTTACCAAGACGTAAGGATTCGTATAACGGCACTCACCTTACGGATAAATGCATTCAGACGCTTAAACCATGCGCGAAATTCTTCATCTCTGCGCGCGTCGTCGTTGATGGCCCATATTGAATCGAAGATAATGTGCATAGATTGGCCGTTTGCGAAGCGTTCCAGGAGTCGTCGCAGGTCTGAAACTGCTTGTCGAAGAGAAGGATTCTGAAGAAGGGTCAGCAGAAAGCCAATCAAAACGAAAACTAGAGACATTAATCATGTTTTCCACACTCTCCTTTCCTTTCTCGCTCGCTTCCTGACCAAGCTCCACGTACTCTTCAGCAATAGACAGAAGCCATTTGATTGCATCTTGGTAATCGTCGTGCCTCTGACACTCTACAATAACTTTCTTACCGCGATAGATGAACTGGTCTCGTCGTTCCTCGGGAAAGTGATCCGTTGTCAGAAAATGCTTCCCCTTCTGCATTTGTTCCGCAGCGCGTTTCTTCGAATCCTGAGGTAAGTGTTCTGCGAATTTGTCCTTGCATGAACATTAGAGACTCATGCGCTGACGACTATAATGCAATGAACCCACTTTAACGCCCTTGATACGTTCCTTGAAATCGCGTTTTTTCCCTTCATCCTCCGGTGAGCGTTCTGATGACGTCCCCATAGCACCACTGTGTAACATATGAAGCAGCTAAAGTATTTGACAAATAAATGAAAAAACTTGCCCTTGCGGTTCAGGAGACCCCACCGCCTTTCGAGTAGTCTGCCGCACATTTTCTGAGACTTGTGTCCCTATGTCGGTGACGACCTCTTGTACCGCTTGTTTACCTCCATCAAGAACTTGGCTTCCGGCTGCCTCTTCACCCTCGCCTGTCTTTACAACGAATTCATCCGCTCGTGGATGTTGCTCAACTTGAATATCAGTTCTCGGGATATCTACTTCAAGGACTGGTGTCTCGCTCGTGCCAATTTTACGTTCGCCGTGCGTCACAAATTCACCCCTCGGAGCTGGCTCGTCCACATGAGAAGCCTCCTCATCATTTGGACGCAGAGCTTCAGCAGCCTTTGACGCCCCTTTGGCCAAAAGATCGCGACCAATTACAGAAAAATCTGAAAGGAGTTTTCGGACTTCAGAGTTGGTGAGAATGAGTGAAAGTAGGACACGAAGGTGCCGCATAGCTTCGATTCGGCGAAAATGAGACATGAACTCAGGCAACGACACATGTATTTACTCACCCAGGCGACTATCTTCTGTCGTCTTTCCGTGGTCAAGTTGATGGGTTTCTGATGAGGCGGGTTTGATGCTTTCCGTGTCTACCCCCCCCGTGTGCCAGACGAAATTTTGAAAGAGTTCGTCGGCGTTCTTTTGTTTCACAATGAGGCGAGTAGTCTCGATAATATCGCGCGCATCCTGAATTAACTTCTTTCCGTCCCGCGACAACTTGTCCATGTCAACGGGTTCTGCTTTTCGGAGATAGGATAACACCTTATCGATTTGGGCGTTATCGGGCATGCGCCCCTGACGAAAGGCCTGGATTACTCCGTATAACCGGATCTGAATACAGTCAATGAATTGCGTAGCGGGATTGCTTAAAAAGACTTACCTTGCGGTCGACATCAGCGGCCTGCGCATCTTTGTCCATTGGGGCGGTAACGGAGCCCGGCTGAGGGGTCTCTGAGATATCTTTCTGAGCTGGCGGTAAGGACATTTTCAAGAGGGAAGAGAGAGAGGGAGAGAGAAAGAAAAGTGTTGTATTTTCTAGTTTATATACCCCCTATTCGACAAACCACGACGTCATGGCATTGAACAAGTATGCTTGCCTTTTAAGGAATATCCGAATCCGAGCGGACCGGCCGGCTCCGGCAATGGCCAGCCTTGGTTCATGTACTATCATTAGGGTTACTAGGGTGGGCAAGTAGAGCGGCGAACACAGCCGTGGAGAGGACGCGGAAGCCCATCTTCGCAGTGAGCGTCGCCATCATCGTCCTCCACATGTCCGTGTCAGCGGAGGACATTATCCGCCGCCCATTGACTCGATCGAGCCAAGTGTCAGCGGCTGGTCATTTGCCATTCTCATTGGTACGACAGCAACCCGTTACACATCAGCGGATTTCCCCTCACTAACCGCACATCGGAAAGATTGGCTGTGCTCCATGGCTTTCCGGGGTCCGTCTTGGCGGACGAACGTTCAACCGTGAATATTTGGATTGGGTCGCGAGAAGGTGAATTAACTCAGGTTTGCACAGGGTTGTCACCCTGCTGTGTGCAACAACAGGCAAGGTTAGTTTTTGACGTACCTGAATGCTACTCAATTGCGGCCTTTCCTTTTCTAATGACACATCCATATAATGCGGAGCCAAGCCTCTTTAGCACGGTCCGCATCCACACCTCAGCGCCTTTCCCCTCTCGCACCTCCCCTTCTCCTCCCTGCGCTGCTCTTCTGCGTCAGCGATGTTCAACGATCCCGTCAGCTTCAACGGTGGTACTCGCGTCGAGGTGCTTCTTTTCACGTACCGCCTGATCATCCTACCGACACCCCAGATAGGTCATTGCGGTCTTAGCGAACTGTGGGAGGGACACCGATAAAGCCAGACGTGCTCTCGTGACATGGATTAGGCACAAACAGGACAAGGGTCGAAGCACAGAACACATCTTGGCTAAGCTGCGAGACATCGAATCAAAGGTTCGTCCTATCCATCAGCTTTGACGACATCCACAGCTGACTGCCGTCAAGTTCATCAAGGATACTTCCCTCCACAGTGCCTTCCGCGATGCAAGGGCGGAAACCTTTCTTCCCCGGGCCCCAGAACTCCCGCTCCCGTCTTTTATCAAGAATCCAGAGCGCCGAGTTCCAGGCTCTGCACCACCTATCATGACGTCCAACGTAGGGCCCAGCTTGATGTCTTTCGTCAACTGACTTCCCTGTGAATTTCAAGGAGACCGGTTCATCATTCTTCCCGGGCCTCTTCCGTGTCTCTTCACAAATATTGGACATCTCTCCTGAGAATCTCAATAGCAATCGACGGATATCACTTCCACAACCCGTCCCACGCATTCCACAGTCTCATTCGCCACGGATTGAAATCCCTCGTAATCGGTCGCTTCAACATGTCCCCGATTCCCCGGTAGCATCTTCCCCGGAGGAGTCGGGACCCCAGTTCAGATATCGCTACATGTCGCAGCCCGTAGGACTGTCTTCTCATTTTCACGGGCTGCCAACCCCTCCCTCGGGTAGTCCTCCAGAACTGCGATTTTCACCGGTTTCCGCACAAACTCAAATTTCTCGAACCCGGTCGCGACGAACTGCCACCAATTCAATTCTGACATCTTCATCAGAAGAGTCAGTTTTTTACCCCAAATATCGTCCCATGTCTATATCACCGAGTCGTCGGCGAGTCACCCCGCCAGTCTCTTACCCTCCAGATGTACCCCTGCCACCGATCCCATCTGATGATCAAAGCACGACCCCAGATGTCAGCGCGCACAAGGAAATCCTGCTGGCTGAGCAACCTCCTACACCTGTCCGATCCCCGTCTTGGTATGAGTGTACTCCTATACGTCCTCTCCCGATGCAGCCCATCCCGAGTCCCATTCCAGACCCAGAGGAGTCGGATCGCTTGGATGCCATCAGCGAACATTCGATACGGCATATCTGGCAGGAATCGAGTGAAGACAACCTTCTGTCGGAAGTAGTCGTCCGACAGGACAGCCCTGTGTTCGTGTTCCACAGCGATCACGCAAGTCCAACTGGTATTGGCCCTCCTCCTCCATATGTTGATTTCCGTTATACTCATTCTCCTCCTGACATGCCAACATTTGGCGACACGCTCAACAGAGCTATGATCGAGTGTGGAGCTTCTCCTGAAGTTCAACTCGAGGTCGCCAAATGTATCGGGTTTCATCGTGGGTATGAACCACCATACTGGCAAAGCCGGCTCCAGGCTTCCGGTTTGGATGCGGCGACTGCCAGGCACTTGGTGGATGAAATGTGCAAACAGGTTGATTGGTCTACATCTTTCGGAAAAATGCTTTGACCACCTCCAATATATATATTCATGTCGATCTTTTTACCTTTCTTTCGTTTCCTTGGATTTGCATTGGGGTGTTCAAAATGTAGATTAGTAGTACTAGCTTTTCCACTCGTCGATAAGGTTTTGAATCGCTGTTCTTGCTTGTGTAAAATTATATCCTACCCTTCAAAAACCTGTACATTCCAGTACCGTACATATCAATAGAACCAGTGCAGTGGTGCAACCGTGTCATTTCCTGGGAGGACTCTTCCACGTTGCTGCGCTCACCGACGAACGGTCCAAATCCTCCAGTCTCACACAGAGCATTGTAGAAAGTTTAATTTGCCCAAGTTTGTCTCAATGACACCACCCTGGCCAGTTTTTTCCACTCAACAGTTTCTCTCCCACGCAGGACTTGATGACCCGGGCAGAGGGAAAACCAAGGGTCCGTCTGCACCATGGCAGGGCCAATCCAAGTCCTCTCTTCCCATGAAGGCATCAATATGATGCCGCGCAAGGGCTCCAACATAGTCCGTCCAATAGAGCCAATCTCCATCTCACGGGTGTCCCTCCAGTCTATCATGGTGATGATACGATGACGAATGCTAACGTCAATTTGTCTCCAGTTCCTTGGAGCGTGCTCTCGCCCCAAAAATACCACGTTCTGGCCTTGCATCGATTCCGCGCCGCTCGCTGACTCCAGACCCACGTATCGTCAGTGCCTACCCCTCGCCCCCTCCCCACAACCGGGAGGATCTTGGCACGGTGCGTGCGATTCTTTCGTCTTTCATCTCCCCATACTAAGCCTTGACATCTGCTTGGTCTTCTCGACATCTTTGTAAGCCGTGAAGCTTGTAGGCGTTGGCGGCATCAGCGCAACCAGTGAGCGAGGTCACCACATGCGCGTCCCTCAGAGGCTGGCGCCCATAACCCCCCCATCTGGCCTCGTCCTCACACTCTGCCAGATATCGCTATCCGTCACATGCATGACCCCGCAGGCACGGATAGGAGCATACATATCCACATACGCAAACACCCATGACCCCACCTACCGCATTTACCACGCACCACGCACCACACACGAATGGAGGGTGGGCCTACACACTTCATGCCCAGGGCTGAGGGCAAAAGAAGAAAAATGCCCATGCACGGGGCGCTCCGTCCCCTCCCTCCCCCTCCCTCATATCATCGGGCTCGAACAGCGAACAGCTTCTTTTTTTCCCACTACGCGTGTTTGTTTCTGTCCCTAGCTCCGTTGCGACGTTGTCCACTTCGCAACCCGATCAGGGCCTGTCGTCGTCAATCGCCACCTTGTCCCAAAACTCTGATAACGAGAAAAAAAAAGGAGCCGCCCTTCGTTTGCTTCCTGTCGTCTGGGGTTTTTTGGACTTTCGCTCTCACGCCCAAGGGTTCTTCTCCGATCGGTTTCGTCGATGTGTGACAAACGGACACGATGGCAAAGGCTTACACATGGGAACGTGATCCTTCGGCTGCGTATGGACCAAGTCTACAGTAAACATAGCGCTCTTGTCACTGGGCGCAACGAGCCTAATGAATAACCCCATCGGACGATGTACAGCATACGAGACTAGGCTAGTGATACAAATTTGTCCGTTCTCCTAGCGTAAATCAGCGTAAATCACCCTGAACGTGAATCGTGATCAATACATGGTCCTCGAGAGGGACAAGGACCAGAAACGACTGGGTTGTTGAGCAGGGAAGGGAAAAGACAAGCACGGAGAATGCCGAAGACCCAAATTTGGGTAAAACGACCCTAATCCTCCCAATCATCCAGTTTGCGTTTCTTTTTTTGTGGGTGACCGGGGTCTGCCTGCCGTTGACGCGTCGTTTTTTTTCCTGTATGGATGTGTTTTTCCAAAACATGCGGAAATCATTTGTGTGTATGTTATGCGAATACGTACCAGTACGATCAGCTATGCCACGTCGCCCTGCTTGCATAGTCGTCACTGCCGAACTCTGGGGTGCGTTGACCAGATCCTTCTTTGGGTGGGCTTCTTCAGGGGGCGCTGACGTGGCTGCTGCTGCATCGCCTACACCCGAAGGAGGCACGTTCGGTAAAGTGTTGGTGTAGGCGGCGGCAAGCGTCGCGTCAGCTGTCGCGATCGGAAGCCCGACCTCGATCCCGCGGCCACGAAGGCCAGCCGCTCGGATCCGCTCGGAGCGCCGAGTGGCAGCAGCACGCTCCTGAACGGGAACCCTCTGGGCACTTGCCAGCCCCTGACCTGATTCATTCGCCGTCGCCGTTTGATGGCGCGCTACGGGTCCTGTGGGACTCACTGGAAGGCGTTTAGGCCCGAGACGGGTCGGTGAGCGTTTTGTGGGGCTCGATTGATCCGATCTTTTGGTAGGATCGTTCCGGCACCCCGCCGTGGGTTCACTCAGTTTAGGCGTGACGATGACCCCATCATCGGATCGTGGGGGTGTGGCCCTGGCTGTGGACGAGACCGCAGGGATGATCGGGGGCAATCCGAGACTGGACGGCCGTATGGGACGGAAGTTCGCATGCGCGAGATTTGCTTTAGACGACGCAGGCACCACTTCCACGGCGTTCCCATCAGGAGATAGTTGTGCGGGACCCGTCTTCGTTTGACGCGTGTCCGGGACAGGACTCCCTGCCGCTTGCTTATCTTTCACCCGAGAAGGGTTACTCGACGTGTTCTCTCTCCCGCTCGGGCTGCTTGTTTGAGCTTGCTCGGCTGACGCTTGGGCACGTTTCGTTGGCTTCACTTGTCGGCCCGAACTCGTTACCACCGGTTCCACGGTGGAGTGCATCTCCACATTACGGATTGGAAGGGCTATCAGGAAATCATCAATCCACACACTGATCACAACAGTTGACTACTCACGTTCTCTGACCTGTGAACACGTCTCAACGTAAAAAGGCAAGTCTTGGCTCATCTTGAAATCTATCATAAAAAAACCATCAGAACCGGCCGTTTCCGGGATTACATCTGGAGAGACAGACCGAACCCGAATGCAAAATCCTCCACGCCCAGGGTACTTCTGCCGCAGATGTGCATGTTCTCAAGCGCGGACTCGACGAGCCGATCGATCAACTGAATGTGGCCATCGTAGAAATTGTTCAACACTATCGTCAACAACTGGAGAGACTCTATCAGCATCTATGGTAAGAAAACGGGCAATTTCAGACAAACAGCTGGAACGTCGCTGTCAACGACTTGTGCGCGATAACGAGATCGAAAATATTCCTTTGCCCAACGCTCGATATCAACGAAATTTTCGATCAACTGCGGACCAAGTTGTCGTGAACAGTCAGTGCAGCCAGGCTGGTCGCGATTGACGAGCAGCTGGAGTGCGCCCAAAATGAATTGCGACGGTTCATCCATCTAGGACAGCTTAGATGCGATGACTGCAACACGTTCATGTACGTACTGAAACTTGAAGTCTTCGACCTAGTGGCAACGACACCTGGCGGTCCGCGTAATCTCGCAAAACTGGTGTATTATGTGCGACCCATGCGTTGACAGACTACGATCCAAGCGGGTCTGTCCGGTCCCGTAGATTGAACAAAGACAAAGAGAAACTCACGTCGTCCATGCCCCGAAAGTCGAATTGGAGACTTTCAGTTCCGACCCGGCCACCGGCATGCACGGTATCATCGCCCGCGCAAGCCTTCCATTTCCCTTTCTGTGCTGCGGAGAGCCGTGGCAGAGCCTCGTCCGAATCACTATTCTCTCCCATCGGGCGCAAAACAAATTGTGCGTCGTCCCAAGGTGGTCGGGGTGGGGAAACGTCCGTCATGTTCTGCAACAACGCAGGGAGGATCGTAGACGGGACCCTCGGAGCGCCTTTGTCGACGCCGGCTTCATACCACGGACGTTCGTTCTGCAGTGTGGTGGAAGACACGTCATCGCGCGTGCCACTGTCGTGATACATGTCCAAAATTGTTGTCTCTGAGTCTTCGGTCGGATGGAGGGAGGTATATCTGATGGCAGGCCATGTGGGCACATCATCTACATCAAAGTCAAAGGGTGATTTGGTGGTGCTTTCGAGCCTGTCGATCACGGACAGTGGCGCGTTCGAGATGGCCCTGGTGTTGGGGCGACGGGTAGCGTTTACTCTGCTGGACGATTGGGCAATCTTGGAGGGCAAAGACATGAGGCGAAGCAAGGTGAGCGAGCGAGGTCGAGGTAGACAAGTACACATCCGAGAGAGAAGGAATGTTTTGCCAGTGTGGCTCGATCGGAGTACAAGGTCGTTGTGTCACGGCGTTTCCTTTGTTTTCAGCATGCCTTGACGTGGAGGCTTTATCCACCACTTATTTCGGAACGCAAGTCCATTCACATCGCTTGTAGTGTTTGGATGGAAAAAGTGAGCTTTACCGGGTGGTCATGGGCGCTTTTCAATTGCTGGTCTTCCAGCGTTTGTTGGCGCCTTCGCTTGTGGCTTGTGTTCTTGAAGTTTCGGACCGGTCACTGGCAAAACAAATGCGAATGCTTGTCTTCACACGGTATTACTAAGCCACTTTTGGCTTGCAAAGATATCTATCAACCAAAAGAGATCTTGGTCACTTACCCTTGGTTATTCCTGGAGCCATTTGTTTTAGGCGTTGACTCACCATCTCGTGTCTTTCTTTTCTGGACAACCTGGTCATATCATGGATGCGACCCGGGGAGTGGCAGTCGCGACACCACAACGGAACAGGTCTCCGAGTCGCCGGCCCTGCAGCAAGCTTGGTTTTCCTGGACAAGGCAAGAGGGATACGCCCGTGATTCGTAAGGAGGGTGCCTGTACGAGAAATGGCGAGAAGATTTGGAGCTGATGTCTGCCTCTTCAGAGTTATATGACTGTTGATCATCTTGATGTTGACAGTTCAACGTGGGCTCCCTTCCATGCGTGATGGGGCCATCAGGATAGATCAGGGTCTTAGCAACGTCTCGCGAACCATTTCCAAATCATGCGCGCGCCCTACGATCGTTGACCGGTGTCGAGTGTTGGGGAACACCGCAGACCACTGCGGTATGATTTTCTGGGAGCTTTTCTCACTCTCAACTGTCAACTATATACCCGACTTCGCGGCGGAATCGGCGACGTGGAAGTCAAATCTGGGGCGTTACTACCCTAGGGGCAGTGTTGGCATCGACATGCAACAATCTCATAGTCCTGGTGATCAACCGCGCACAGCCTCGGTCAGTCGCTTCAGCTTGACACTTTCGTGTGTGGCCATGTAACCAGGGCCCCATGTTTCGGGTCATGCCAAACCTCACTGCTCACTTGGACCCACTTGGTTTTAACGCTGCATCAGGCTGGTTCATTTTGGCTTGAAGGACAATCATTTACGGGGAGTGTACAACAACTCTGCAATCACCGTATCTGGATCATCATATGGACGTCAAATGAGGGCTCTTGATTACCCGCATGCAAGTGTTTCATCGCCGACGTGGAACGAGTTGATACGGTACAGCTCTCAGTGATCACCCTTTTTAAAGCGGTGTGGGTGACTGTCTCTTAACCCAGAGAGCCCTTCCCCTCACTCTCCATCCGCTCTTCGGACTTTGGACTACCACGCTCCCTACCATTTTCTCTGGTGCTGGCCACCCCGACAAATATCAACCTACCATGACGTTCCGATCTCGGTTTTCCTTCTCCCTTTCCCGTGCATTCAGCCTTCGAATCTGTCGCTCACCGAAAGAAAACGCTAGCTCTGAAACGCCCCACCCTCCCAAATCGAGCCGCCGCGTCTCATCTCAAGTCAGCGCAGTCGACACCAACCCAACGCTGTCCCCTACGCACTCCGTGTTCACCCGTTACCCCATCGACGACAATCCTCCCATCATTTTCATCAGCCCGACGCAAGACAGTTCCCCGCCGTCCCCGGTGCACCCGCCTTCGGACGATGTCGGATTGTATATTGTCACAGACGACACGCCGCCAATGGATACCCGCCACGTATCCTTCCGGGAGACTCGGCCACGTACGGATGGGTCGTCGTCCTCCGGGACAGTGCATGCAGACACGGCGGTGGCAGCACAACCGGGTATAGAAGTAGAGACACGCTCGACTACCACCCCGCCAGAAATAGCCATCACGTTTGCGTCGCCTACACCCTCGCCCGATGCTGCTGCTGATGCTACTGCTGCTGACGCTGACGTCGCCGCTGCCGGATCAGGTGTCGTGCTGAACATTGCCGCGCCGGACTTGGTGGCGGACAGGCATCGATCGCTCTTTGTCCCACAGCCTGTGCGAGCAGATGCGGTGCGATTCTCGATGCCTACCAGGCCTCCTGCTGCGCCCCGCGCGTCATCGTCGGTCAACAGGGCTGAGCATGCGAAAAGCGTTCGGCAGAGCCAGCGCGCATCGCTGTTGCCCATCGGGCCTAGCTCGGGGGGCAGCACGGCCTGGAAGGGAAAGCGAAAGTCGAGACGGAGCAAGGAGATGAGTGAGCGAGAGACACAAGAGATCCTGAGGGCTCTGAGTGAATTATGACATTGATTGATTGATTTTTAGCAGGGTGTTTTGGATGTGTCGTCGTCGTCGTTCCCTCCCTTCCTGTCTTTTGTGCGAAGAACATGGGCGTCGCCTCTCTACCTGCATCACCATTCGATGTCTTCGTGTACATTCTGTTGGATTCGTTACCCGTATCGGGTGCTATGGGTTATCCAGTACAAGTAAATTATACGGACGTTATGGTAGGCAAACAGGAACAGTGAGATATGCAAGTTGCAGAGGTAACCGGGCAAATAAAATAAAATAAAACGTATTCGTTGGGGTCATCAATGTGCATAACGACTTGCGCCTCGTATCCTTTCTCCATAATGCCAGAAAACCCATGGTCTAAAAGGGCCGAGGCTGAGTCAAGCAAGAAACGGTATCGATCAAAGGACATGCTTACGCGGGACAGCCGAGCACGATGGCTATCACAGCTAGTACTGTATCGCCCTTCCCAAACCCGAGCGCAGAGTACATGGACGGCGCGAAAAGAGGAAATCCAAAGCCGGCCAACGAGCGCAAAAACGACACCGCGGCCAGAGCTATAACACACACGAAAAAAAAAAGTAAGCAATGGAATCCACGTGCATCAACGTACGAACCCACCCGACGCGGCATGAAGGGTAAACGCATCGACGATATACGTCTGAATGCACTGAAAGTCAAGAATGATACCCCCACCAATAAGTGCGATACCCTAGAAATCAAGATTCGGATTTCAATGATGACCTCGACAATGTTGAATGCGCACGATATCTGGTGCTATCCAATGCGTACGCGCCTGAACAGTCCATCCCACGATGAACAAGCCTACGGGAAGTAAGATGGTGCCGACAAACATGGCAGCTGTGACGAGGTGCATGAACATCGCATGACCTTGAAAATGGGACAACAAGACGAACGCAATCTAAACTCGGGTTTCCCAACTCCTCCGCTTTTATTCCTAAGATGAGCGTAGATCTTGTCCAGGGTCCTCGCGTTTATTTGGGAGGCTCCCGTCAGACCAATCCCAAGAGCGATGTAGTGCAAGCCCGCGATGCCAACAGGCTGACGGTAAACCCCCTCGAAAATGGAAGGTATAGTCGTTAAAAACACTTTTGGTATGTTTTCATTTGCATTGTAGTATTGAACGTCGTTAGATGACTTACAGTAAATTGTTCCGTAGAGATAGGCCATGTATAGACCCAACAACATTATAATAGGTTCTCGTGCGAACAGCGCAAACGGCCGTACCAGTGATTTAGCGACATAAGCTTTCCAGCTGAAGGCCCATCAGCCATAAACAAAATGATCTTTGAACCATCGTACTTACGAACGCTTTTGCGTCCCATCGAAAATTGTTCGTACTTGTTTGTAAAGCCCATTCTCCAAGTCCATCGACTTTCTGAGTTCGATGGCCTTTCTTTCCAATAATAGAGGGGCATAAGCTAGGGAAGGATTCATAAGCAAGACATATCAGAACACCAAACTATGCAAACTGACTTTCTTGGAGGAGGAAGAAGCCCATTACTTGAATCATTGCATCTACGATGCTCGTCGACCAAAACTATTCGGACACAACGTTACTGCGCAAAACGTCGGGTTAAATAGAGTGGACATACCACCCATCTCCACGTTGAACGTTCTGCGATCCTACATACAAACAATTTCAGAAGAACAGTTCGATAGATGTACAACGGGACGCACCAAGCTCCCGTGATAGGACCAATGACAGGACCAAGCAGTGGTGCCAGTGAATACAAAGCGACGGCTTTACCGCGTTCTTCAGTCCGCCAACAATCGCCAAGAACACCGCCACCGACCTAAAGTCAATTTAATCAATTAAAAAAGCGCCACGAGCGAAATGGTATAATCACATACCACAAGGGGAGCGCTACCCCCTATTCCAGAAAGAAGGCGGAAAACAATCAGTTGTGATTCGTTCTGGGCGAAGCCGCAGCCAATGTTCCATGCTGCTGAAGGTAAGCACGGGGATGACAGATCGATATCATCCGTCACCGCTTACCAAGAAACCACAAGTTTGACAGCTGAAGCACTCGTGACCGACCATAAATCTCACTCAACGGGCCAAGGAATAAGGGGCCGACAGCTAAGCATTTCAAAAATCAGACAAAAATATGAAATAGTGAGCGAAAAGTTTACCATATCCAAGCACGAATATTGATGTAGTTAAAGCGGCTATTGCACTACTAGAAAGCCCGAACTCTGCAATTACTTGATTGGTGGCAGGGGCAACCATGGAAGAGGATATTGGAGAGATAAAAGTAAAGCTCGAGACAACGGCAGTAGCCGCCCATTTTCTTCCAAAGCTCCAGCTTGAAAGAGACGGATGAGAATGTACAAGAGCTGTTGCACGGTGATTCACACACTTTTTGGGATTCGTTGGGTCGTCTGGCCCGTCCCAGTCGACTATGAGTACGGTACTCGCTTCACCCGCTGGTGATTTCTCACTGGCTCCGCCAGTGGGTGTGGGCGTATCTTGGTCCACGAGGTTGGAAACGGCCAAAGCTTGGTTTCCATGAAGTGTTGTGGTCGGTGAAATCTCGTGTCGTTCCAACGTGTCCGCAGTACGCGGATGGTTCGTATTACCGTCCATTGTATGGATTGGAGGTCACCAGGACTGGACATACTGCCTCTATATATATGTGCAGTGGGATTTCCCAAATGATGACATTAGTTGGGTGACCATCTCGGCTCCTGTACCTGAATAGCCATTCGGCTTTAGAACTCGCTCTCATCGGTTTTATCGGGTGGGGACATTGTAAACCGAGTTATTCACGTGCGCTACTCACGACTTGTTTAAATGCCTATCTTATCAGTGACCAGGGCGGCCCTGATTCCTCCCTGTGAGTCGAGATGGTCGAGATGAAAACAGCTTTGCAGGCTGGCACTTATAACGGATCTTGAACTCAACGTGGCTGCCTTTGTTGTTGAGACATCGACAGTGAAATCACCACTAATGCGTCAGCAAGTCTTATCCTATCTTCCCGGCCTTCCGAAACGTCATGCTATCGTTATCCCCAGACAGCCCCTATCGACTCACCACCGTTTGGTAACGTAACAACGCGACACTGGTCCCTGTTCCTGGACGTAAAAGTGGCTCATGTCTGCACTCTCGAGCGACTTGTTATCGGTACTCTCACTGGTCCGCTCGTATGAGCACACACGACGGTATTCATTCTCCTTCCGTTAGACAAAATGCTGTACACTCCACTTCAGCACTTGGCACGCATTGACCTCGCGGTGCTACCCTGCGGTGCCACCCATTAGCCGGAACATTTTTGCATATGAATGCCCGCAACAGGTTACTCCGATGTATTTTTATCGAATGGGGATTTAACTGCTCTCACGTCGGAAACAGGTAACCTGGATGCCGGTGGTATGCTGGCACGTTCGTGAGTCACGGTCTTCGTGAAAGAGTGGACCAGTGGTGGTAACCAAATGCCCGACGCGGTGCGGCACGCGAGGCGACACAGCGGTGAGTCTTTGGTCGAGCGAAGCCTCCAATAGCACCCGTCCATTCCCCTCCCCGTGTCTTCTCGTTGCGCGCATCTTCTCCCCTCGCGGGCCCTCGCTCTTTCAAGCCCCACCTCTCCCACAGCCTCGTTTCCAGCGAATTCCGTGAGCACGCGGAGCCTCGCCGCCACGTGCACATTGCAACGCTTTCCCACCCTCCTTCACTGCTTGTGCCATTCTGTTCGGGGCTGGATCACCATTTGCTTTCACCAGCGCCATTCCTGTGTTCCCACCCACAGCCTTTTAATCCGCTACCCGTAAGTAGCACATGCAATTTATTGTATATCCACAGCTCCTTTCATAGCGATCTCCTCCGAGGATCGTGATTTCTGCTCCGCTAACTTCGGTGTTCTGATCCGCCCAATTTTGCGCAACGTGGTCCGCCGTCATCGCGTTGCGGGTCGCAACCGGAATGAACAGTGAACCGAATTATGGACCGCCCCCGCTTCTTACTGCCACATGTTGAACGCCGGTGGTTTCTTGCAAAGGGCATTGCGTCCATGTTTTCACGGAACACAGTGTTTACGATTTAACATTGATACACTGACATTTAAACTACGCTGTAGATAGTACATATCCAAATGATGTACATCGAACCTCCCATAACTCATATCAATTGGGAGAGAGGGTAATCTATGGGATGATGTGGGAGTCGTGATTATGATGTAATCGGAGGTATTAAAAAATTGTACTACATGGTATACTGAATCAAGAGCATATCCAAATCCAGTGGTTTGGATTCTCTAGTGTAATAGTCAGTTGGACAAGTGAGAATAAGGGACCTGGATTGCTCTGTGCACAACAAGCATCAAAATGCACTCAAACCCAATTCCAAGATGTGTATCAGTGAGCCATCTACATCTTTCACATATATATGAGCCTCTTGAAGGGATCGTCTAGTCCCGAGTTTACTCAGCCCTGAATGCTGTGCCTCTATCACTGTGTCAGCTAGATTAAAGATCTCCTGCAAACACATACTTTTGATGGCCTGAAGTAGGCCTCACTGGTATAGTCCATCCAGAGCAAGTGTCAACTCTTCCTTAGTGCTATCCGAGACTAGGACCAAGTCATAACATGACAGAGCATTTAGCCTCGAAGAACTGGATAGGAGGTGTCAATTTCGGATGATTAGGATTTCATAAGTATTCATCTGAAAAATATATACATACAGTAAGATATCCTTATCCTCTTATTAAAGAATGTTTTAAAGGTTTCTCCTTCAGATGTTTGGAAAGTTATAATCATGGACAACCAACCATGGGATGCCATCACTGGAAATGAATAGGGGAACTGTTGGAAATGAATTGCGAGGATGATGTCGGTGATTTAGCCTGCCGTGTGCGGGCGATAAACGCGGTCTGTGGCGGTTGATATACCAATCAATCAATGCATTTTTCAATACCCTCAAGGAATATGTGCAACCAGGGCGAGTAATCGAAGTTACACGTCAACCAGCTGCTTGCGATATGGTCAGCTGCGGTGCATATGACTCGTAACTCCGCAGTCACGTGTACACCCATCAAACTTGCACTTGTGCTTTCAATTCGTGACCTAACAAGCATACATCACTAGCATCCCTTTCATGCTACGACAAATGCTACGACAAACGATGGAATGCAGCATGGCAAACATGAGATCATTTCGGAGGAAGCCTAAAGCCGATGGCACATGCTGACACTCGTCACATGATCGAAATAAAATGTTCGTATTTAAAAACAGATGTGCAATGCTTATCGTTGAGATGCACACCATATGCAAGTGATAAAACGTTTCTATTTAATATGATCGGAAACGCCGCACGGAACAAACGGAAAGACAGGTTTCTTCATTTCATCAAGTGAGTGGACAGGTCGGATTTGGACTATAATATATATGTATAGGATGAGTTATGAGAATGAATAGATTCAACATTGGGTGGGAGTCGGAAAATGTATTAGAAATGTGGGTTATTAGAGGTTCAACAATAGATGAAAGACATGGTAACAAAAATATGGCCAACGTGGGGATCGAACCCAAGACCTTCGCGTACCTCCTCATTTCAAGTCCGTCACGTAAGTCCAATGGCGTTCTTGAGATGGAGTATTAGCACGACGCTCTAACCAACTGAGCTAGTCGGCCATTGATCTACTCGGATTTAATTTGTCATCACTACCATCGTCCACAAACCACGCGCGGAAAACCCACGCTGACCGGCATCTCAACGAATACAACACATGTCACTTGGCTAGACATCCCAGGGAAGTGGAAGAGGGTGCCTCGTTTTTTTGTTTGGTTGAGATGTTCGGCCACTGATTGATGACACAGACTATCTATAGCCGCGGCCGCCGTTCAGGGTGCAATTTCCGGTATGGTACTCATGATGAGTAATTCCAGCTACCGTGGTGCATCATGGAGGTCCTCTAGTTCTGTGTAATTTGTCCAAACTGTGAGTCCTGTGATTTTGTCGGCACTCAGGTGTCCCGAACGTAATTAGCATGACTTAAACCGCCGTAGTTCCAGTCCAATAACGCGGATATCTGCGCTAACTAGGTATGCACGTGCGACCTGGACTGCAACGCAAGCGGTGATAGCTTTCGCGCGTGAGTTTTTTTTTACCTTTCTGTTTTTCACCTTTCTTTTGTTTGTTAGTTACGCCATTGGAGTAGCTGTGGACAGCCATCGAGTATCATAGAACTATAGCCATGATGATGTTGGGAAAACTATCCTCTATATGTCTTAACTCGCTTAGGTGCCTTAAATCGCGTTACGAGTAAGGGAAGCTCAGATATTATAAAAGCGGCAGTTTACGGTGCTCATTCACCTCACCGGTCTCCTATTCCCTCTCGAACCTGCTCTCCAATAAGCAAGAATGAAAATGCTCTCTGCACTCACCCTTCTTGTGATAGGGATCTTGCCTACCACTACCCGGGCAGGTAACTCAGGCTGTCTTTGCACATACGGCCAGTCCTGCTGGCCCTCTGCCTCTACGTTCGCCCAGCTTCAGTCACAGGTCTCTCAGCCACTCATATACCCTCTTCCAACTGCTTCCGCATGTTATCCGCCCGCAAATCCTTCCAGTAATTGTACCGAGGTCATCTCAAATTGGTATGATGGAAATTGGCGCTCATCGTTGCCTGGATCGATGGAGGCACCGAATTGGGAGACTTTCACGTTCAAAAACGGAACCATCGCCGCATGCTATCTCAATTCGAGCATCACGGGTGTTTGCGAACAAGGGAACGTACCTGTCATCGGTGTAGACGCGCGCACGGTAGAGGACATCCAAGCGGCCGTTAACTTTGCGGTTGAACAGAACTTAAAGTTGGTCGTCAAGAACACTGGGTGGGCCATCATCTCCATATGGACTTATTAGGACTGCTGACGAATAAGTTACGCTCTGACGGAGATAGTCACGATTATCTTGGGCGCAGTGCGGCTAGGAACTCATTTGTGGTGTGGACACATAACATGAAGAACATTACGTACAGTTCCGCATTTTCCCCTCGGGGATCCACCTCTGGCGAGACATACGAGGGTAGGCATCGTTTAACTTGTGGGACTTTACAACGCTGAACTGCGCGTTTTGAAGCTGTGACTCTCGGCGCCGGCGTACAATGGCACGAGGCGTTTGCTGCCGTGAACGGTTACGGCCGTTTGATGGTTGGTGGTTTTTCACCCAACGGTTCCCTCGGTGCAGCCGGCGGATGGCTAGCAGGTGGAGGCCACTCTTCGCTATCACCCACTTATGGCCTTGGTGAGATTTCGAGGGACCACCGTGTTTACCAAATTTAACCACCTGTTCTAAGGCGCCGATAACGCGTTGGAAATATCTGTTGTCCTCTCGACCGGAGAGTTCTTAGTTGCAAACGACTGTCAAAACTCGGATCTATTCTGGGCATTGCGCGGGGGTGGCGGATCCACGTACGGGATCGTCACGTCCGTCACATACCGCACCTACCCAGAGGTTCCGACGCAGCTCTATCTGTATCAGGCGAACATCACAAACTCCTCTGTACTCCCGGAACTCGTTGGGGGTTTGCTACGATTCCAAACTGAATTTACAGATAATGGCTGGGGCGGGTACGGCACGATAACAGGACAGCAACTCATGTTCTTCTTTTTCGGACCCAATATGACAAACGAAACTGCCACAGCGAGCACTCAAGGCTGGTACAATTATTCGCTTTCCCTTGCACCATACGGTGTTGTCTCTTCACAGCAATCATCTTTGTCTCCTTCATGGTACGACTTGTACTTGTATTTCACCAGTTTGGGCAGCCTGGTTGGTAATAATGTGATGATTACGAATCGGCTGCTCTCACGGGATGTCCTGGAAAACAAGCATGCCGAGATCGCCGAGATCCTTGTCAACTGCAGTGGTGGACTCAAGTACGTTCACGAGATCATCTCATACTAGACCAGCTGACAAATTGGATTGGTGATGGGTGCATGTAGCGCGATCGCCGGTGGGAAGGTGAACAAGATCGCGGCTGACTCCGCTGGTCTGAATCCTGCCTGGCGAGATGCAGTTGTGGAGACCTATTGCGGTATCACTTGGGACGATGGCGCGTCTTCGACCGACATAGAAGGCTTGATTTCGCAGCTCAAGGGATGGATAAAAGCGATGTACGAACTCACACCCAATGATGGTGCCTACTTCAATGAGGTGCGTCTCGTGTGCTAGACAGGCTAGCTGAGTACGGTTGGTTGATGCCACTCTACAGGCATCCTTGTTCGAGATTAACTGGCAGAAGACCTTTTTCGGCTCGCATTACTCGACGCTCGAGTGGATCAAGGACAAGTACGATCCCCACAGGCTGTTCGTTGTCGCTGATGGCGTTGGATCTGAGAATTGGAACCGGAATCTGACGTGCCGGTATTGATGTAGTGCCGTTTCATCCCTTCTCCGTTTGCGTTGCTTATGACCATTAACGTTTCTCTGATGTTTGTTTTGTCGTTGTACCAAAACGATGATTGGTTACTATGATAGCTGTTGTAAAACATGGTTTCAGTCCAATCACACAGACATATGAACTAACTAGTATGTACGAGCTATGTTTTCAATGACAGCTATCGCATTGTAAGTCGTTTCACCTTTCTTTGTTGGTTTGTCATGTCATCGGAGTAGCTCCAGCCAACCGTTCAAGCGTCATGTATATATGGCTGTTCATGGGCACACGAAACATCACTGAAACTTGAAGCAATGACTACTAGCACATAAACTATAGCTTTGATGCATGAACTGAGTTTGAGAGGGACCAAGTACACAAAATAAGCACATGGCAGTATGCAATTGAACATGCTCATGAGTGATGTGCGGGGGGCTGGGCTCGGGCCTGTCTAAATGTATGTGAGCTTTCGAGAAAAGGTCGGGTCGGGCCTGGGCCAAGCCCGGGCTCAGGTATGAGCGACATGTTGATTGGACCGGCGAGATCTCCCTGGGCAGGGAGCGCTTGGCAGGGGGGAAAGGACGGCACCACATTTGTAAATGATGCCTTGCAACGTGACCATCGCTACTAGTTAAGTTTGAGTGGGAGTCGCCGGGCAGACGACCTCGCGAGTGATCAAAAGGGTGGCTGGGGCGAACGTGCCCCTATTGGCTGGGCAGGATCCTGAGGTTCATCAATCCATCGATCATCGCCAGTACTCGTCCATGGTCGTTTCGTTTCATTCCCGCCGTTGCATCTAATGCATGGATTGCATGGATTGTATTTCGCTTGCGGGGTCACCAGTCACGCTGTGACGTTGACCATGCCGCGACCAGGCCATCTTCTTGAACACATCATCGAGATATATCCAGGTATCCATGGCTGAAGTAAGTACTGTACAGCCGCCTTGCTAGTACTAATGTCAGGCTCAGTCAGGCTCAGGCCCCAGGCCCCAGGCCCACCAATAGTGGTACTCAACCCTTGAGCCCTTGAAAGCCTTGGTGAGAGCCGGGTTGCGCCGGGCTCAGGGCTTGAACCTGAGCCCTGCACATCGCTAGTCAAGAAACGGACTAAGTACAACTGGAACAAATGTTTTCTTCAAATCTTGCCTAAGAACATAGAATATTAATCAACACAAATTGTATTTGCCAGATTGATGCTGGACGTGAAGCTTTGATATAAAGCTTATCGTCACAATAACATAAAAGAACTGATGTAGTGGCATCACACAGGTACAAGTAAGGGATGCCCAGATATTATAAAAGGGGCAGTTTATGGTGAGCTCATTCACCTCCCTGATCTGCTATTCTTTCTTGAAGATGCTCTCTGCACTCACCCTTCTTGCGATAGGGATCTTGCCTACCACTACCCGGGCAGGTAACTCGGGCTGTCTTTGCACCTACGGCCAACCCTGCTGGCCTTCTGCCTTTACATTCGCCCAGCTTCAATCACAGGTCTCTCAGCCACTCATATACCCCCTTCCAACCGCTTCCGCATGTTATCCGCCCACAAATCCTTCCGGTAATTGTACCGAGGTCATCTCGAATTGGTATGATGGAAATTGGCGCTCATCGTTGCCTGGATCGATGGAAGCCCCCAATTGGGAGACTTTTACATTCAAGAACGGAACCATCGCTGCGTGCTATCTCAATTCGACCATCACGGGCGTTTGTGAACAAGGGAGCGTACCCGTCATTGGTGTGGACGCACGCACGGTGGGGGACATCCGAGCAGCCGTTAACTTCGCGGTTGAACAGAACTTAAAGTTGGTCATCAAGAACACTGGGTAGGCCATCATCGCCATATGGACTTATTAGGACTGCTGACAAGTACCTAACTTGCGCTCGGATTGGTATAGACACGATTATCTTGGGCGTAGTGTGGCTAGGAATTCGTTTGTGGTGTGGACACATAACATGAAAAACATTACGTACGACTCCACATTTTCCCCTCAGGGATCCACCTCTGGCGAGACATACGAAGGTAGGTATCGTTCTTAATTTATGGGACTTTACAACGCTGAGATGTGCATCCTGAAGCTGTGACTCTCGGCGCTGGTGTACAGTGGCACGAGGCGTTTGCTGCCGTCAACAGTTACGGCCGTTTGATGGTTGGCGGTTTTTCACCCAACGGTTCCCTCGGTGCAGCCGGCGGATGGCTAGCAGGTGGAGGCCACTCTTCGCTATCACCCACTTATGGTCTTGGTGAGATTTCGAGTGACCATTGTGTTTACCAAATTTAACCATTTGTCCTAAGGTGTTGACAACGCGTTGGAAATATCTGTCGTCCTTTCGACCGGAGAGTTCTTGGTTACAAACAACTATCAAAACTCGGATCTATTCTGGGCATTGCGCGGGGGTGGCGGATCCACGTACGGAATTGTCACATCCGTCACATACCGCACCTACCCTGAGGTTCCGACACAGCTCTATCTGTATCAGGCAAACATCACAAACTTTTCTGTACTTCCGGAACTCGTTGGGGGATTACTACGATTCCAGACTGAATTTACAGACAATGGCTGGGGCGGGTACTGCTTTATAACAGAACAGCAACTCTCGTTCTTCTTTTTCGGACCGAATATGACAAACGAAACTGCCACAGCAAGCACTCAAGGCTGGTATAACTATTCGCTTTCCCTTGCACCGTACGGTGTTGTCTCTTCACAGCAATCATCTTTGTCTCCTTCATGGTACGACTTGTACTTGTATTTCTCCAGTTTGAGCAGCCGGGTTGGTGGAAATGTGATGATTACGAATCGACTGCTCTCGCGGGATGTCCTGGAAAACAAGTATGCTGAGATCGCTGAGATCCTAGTCAACTGCAGTGGTGGATTCAGGTACGTTCCCGAGATCATCTCATACTAGACCGGGGACGGATTGGATTGGTGACGGGTGCATGTAGCATGGTTGCCGGCGGGAAGGTGAACAAGATCGCGGCTGACTCTGCTGGGGTGAATCCTGCCTGGCGAGATGCGATTGTGGAGACCTATTGCGGTATCACTTGGGACGATGGCGTGTCTTCGACCGACATAGAAGGCTTGATTTCGCAACTCAAGGGATGGATAAAAGCGATGTACGAACTCACACCCAACGATGGTGCCTATTTCAATGAGGTGCGTCTCGTCTGCCCGGCGGGCTAGCTGAGTACGGTTTGTTGATATCACTCTACAGGCATCCTTGTTCGAGATTAACTGGCAGAAGACCTTTTTCGGGTCGCATTACTT
This sequence comes from Xerocomus potaroensis, assembly GCA_038088895.1. Classification (NCBI taxonomy): domain Eukaryota; kingdom Fungi; phylum Basidiomycota; class Agaricomycetes; order Boletales; family Boletaceae; genus Xerocomus; species Xerocomus potaroensis. The sequence continues at coordinate 1,858 of JBBPJT010000143.1, read as the reverse complement.
GACGCTCGAGCGGATCAAGGACAAGTATGATCCCCACAGGCTGTTCGTTGTCGCCGAGGGCGTTGGATCTGAGAATTGGAACCGGAATCTGACATGCCGGTATTAATAGTGTCGTTTCATTCTTCTCCGTCTGCGCTGTTCTATCATGGCCATTAACGTTTCTTTGATGCTTGTTTTGCCGACATTGTACTAAAATGATGATTAGATACTTTGCATCAATGTGCAAAGAAAGAAGAGATGGTGTATAATCATGCCTCCTCGTCAATAAACGTTAAAACGCGTTGAAGATAATACAAGAATCGTGTTCAGAACTTTCCAATCTCCAAGGGCGCATGCAAAAGCGTCTCACGTGATGTATTGGAAAACATGCGAGCTTTGAAGTAAGTCAGTCGCCACTCAGAAACAAAAAATAAAACATCATTTCCATAAGATGTGCTCCGTTACGGTTCGAAAGATGCACTGGAGTGAACGCAAAGTCTATATGAACAGTATCATCACGTGCAGGTTCCCATCATGCGGGTGGACAGAATAATGTTTAGGAAATGGATGTCTGAGTGTAGAAAACTGTACCATAGATTACTTGTAGTTAGTTGCTAAGTAACCCAGGATAACTAATTGATGTAACTACTGCTTATGTAATCATAAATGCGCAGCAGGTAATCAACAATTTATGTCCAACACCAAGTACAACTGAAGTGAAGGTTTTCTTCAAATCTTGCCTCAAAAACCACTCAGATATGAAGAAAACTGGGCTGTGCCCTGCTCCAGAACATGGAATATGAACACATTAATCAACGCAAATTGTATTTGCCAGGATGTGAAGTTTTGATATGAAGCTTATCATAAGCCATCAAAGAACTAATACAGTGGCATCAGACAACTATGAGTAAGGGACGCTCAGATATTATAAAAGTGGCAGTTTACGGTGAGCTCATTCACCTCCCCAATCTGCTATTCTTTCTCGAACCTGCTCTCCAATAAGCAAGAATGAAGATGCTCTCTGCACTTACCCTTCTTGCGATAGGGATCTTGCCTACCACTACCAGCGCAGGTAACTCGGGGTGTCTTTGCACCTACGGCCAATCCTGCTGGCCTTCTGCCTCTACATTCGCACAGCTTCAGTCGCAGGTCTCTCAGCCACTCATATACCCCCTTCCTACTGCTTCCGCATGTTATCCTCCCTCAAACCCTTCCAGTAATTGCGCTGAGGTTATCTCAAATTGGTATGATGGAAATTGGCGCTCATCGTTGCCTGGATCGATGGAAGAAGCGAATTGGGAGACTTTCACGTTCAAAAATGGAACCATCGCCGCATGCTATCTCAATTCGACTATCACGGGTGTTTGTGAACAAGGGAACGTACCCGTCATTGGTGTAGATGCGCGCACGGTAGGGGACATTCAGGTGGCCGTTAAATTTGCGGTCGAACAGAACTTAAAGTTGGTCGTCAAGAATACTGGGTGGGCCATCATCTCCATATGGACTTATTAGGACTGCTGACGAATAACTTGCGCTTGGATTGGTAGACACGATTTTCTTGGACGCAGTGCGGCTAGGAATTCATTTATGGTGTGGACACATAACATGAAAAACATTACGTACAGTTCCGCATTCTCCCCTCGGGGATCCACCTCTGGGGAGACATACGAGGGTAGGTATCGTTTAACTTGTGGGGCTTTACAACGCTGAGCTGTGCATTTTGAAGCTGTGACTCTCGGCGCCGGCGTACAGTGGCACGAAGCTTTTGCTGCCGTCAACAGTTACGGCCGTTTGATGGTTGGTGGTTTTTCACCCAACGGTTCCCTCGGTGCAGCCGGCGGATGGCTAGCGGGTGGAGGCCACTCTTCGCTATCACCCA